>CAJVSB020000054.1:0-95071 GCA_911865555.2 Thlaspi arvense
ACAAAACCATCACCGACCTCATCGTCAGTGCCCAAACAGCTCGACAGCCCAAGACGAAACTTAAATCCCATTCCGTACCTAACACGCCTCCCAAGGCACCACTACCCATCACGATCCCGCATGACTCACTAACACTCACACTTCGGCTCAACAAACCTTAACAGTAAAAGGTCACCTCCACAACCCCTAACCCATAGTGAGTCGATATCTGAAACCCCGAACTGGCTGACCTGATCCTAAAACTACTCGAACTCAACTCGATTGGCCACAAAACCCTCAAAAATGGATTTAAAAGGCCCCAAAACCTTAGGAACCATACTAACCTGCCAAAAATCTCTAAAGTTAGGCCGAACTGGGCCAAAAAATCCATATCCTAAGCGTTAGCACGTAAACCAAGGCCAGTTCACCTCGAACCCAACATCCAAACATCACCAAATTTCATAGTCCACTAGGTTTTATCATGTTGAACCAGGAACCGTTCAATATCCCCAAAAACTAGCCTAAAAACCCATAAACCAGTCACCCAAGGGAACCACACTAAACCGTCGGTTCACCTCAAACCGGTCATCCAAAATTTCCCGAACCCACTTGGTTTGATAGGTATTTTTTTCCACAAATCCAGAACCAGTCCAACTTCCCAATTCCGAGTCCATTTGACCATTGAACCGGTCGATCAAACCTTGAACCAGTTCTGGCTGGTTCAGTCAACTGCAAAACCCTAATCCTCCAATTTTGGATTATGCTATCCCCTGCTATCCCCAATCTGGCCATTATCCCTAATTTCTTATCCTCTCGAGATAGCTTATCCCCAATTTCTATCCTGGGTCAACTCAGTTGAGTTGACCCATAATCCTCACTCACTAAGCCGAGTCGACCCAGGGGGTCGACTCGGCCGGCCCCCGGCTGGCGGTTTAAACTGGATCGAGCCGGGCCAACGGCCTGGCCCGACCCGGATGTGAGACCCAACCCTTCCGGGTCCCGTCTTCCTCACCCGGTCGGGGACCCGAACCCCCTTGCGGTACCCAAAAACCAGAAAACTTCCAAAAATTTGAGAATTCCACTTACCCAAGTCAATTGAAGACTCCCAACCTGAATTCTTTGACTTTTGAACTCCACCACAACTTTAATCGGCGAAATTTCGACCAAAGTCAAGGATTTTCCCCCTCGGTCGGGAGCTTCGACGGTCCGCAACTCAACCAGCTCGAAATCCTCCCTCCTATCTCTAAAATTTTCTAATTAATTCTATCCTCCGACTCGTTTTTGCTTTATGTATAAAGTCTGAAAGCAACTTTCGTGTTGGATTGCTCATATTGGAGCAATTTGCTTTTGGATTGTTCGGCCGATCCTCAGCCATAAGTTTTTTTTTTTTATTCGGTCCTCTGAATTTTTGTTCTCTTCACTTCAGTCCACAAATTTTCAATTTCCCCCCAACACTCTTAATTTAATCACGTAACCCCCTAATCACAAAATTGGGTTATTACATATAGAAAACTGTTTTAATATAAAAGAGTATATGGAATAAATCATATATCAAAATAAATGTATTTGAGTATAGTTTCATATAAAATTAACTTTGCTATTTTTTAAAATTTATACAATAAGATATTATCAATTTACTATACGTATATCTAATTTGATAATCCCACTTTTCAGCACATCTAATGTATGTATCTTCAAATAATAAACTAAACAATATGAATTGTCAATATTATCCATTATAATTATATACATATAATAATTTTAATTTGTTTTATCATTATCAAAATAAATATGAAATATTGAGATTAACACTATTTGTTCAAAAAAATGTTTGAAAAAGTCAAGAAAGAGAAAATATGCAAATAAATGAAATTTAAGTTATCTTACTACATGCAAAGATTAACCTATTTTATAATATGTCATTATTGAAAAAAAATGCCTTTGTAATAACCTGGTTAAAAAAAAATTATAATTTTACTTGGCCGGAATTCGGCTGAGACTTTCAATGACCCAAATAGCTCCAATAGGAGCTGGCCAATTCAAAGCAATTAATATATTTGGTGCCATTGGGAGCGGTGAACCTGATGGTGGAAATTATTGTGAGAACTAGAGAGAAAGAAGGAGGCAGGAACAGGAGAGAAGCACAGACTGCGGTCGGCTTGTCAGAAACGGAATTCGGGTTTTTCAATTAGTTTCCTTCCGATTAATCTATGTGGGGGAGCTCGAGAATCACGGAAATTCGGCTTGCGATCCTCACCTCAACTGGGTAAGTGAGGTTTTGTGAAGAATTTCTGGGTTTTCCGGGTTTTGAGGATTGTTCTTCACTGTTTTAACAACTGCTACGGGATTTGGATATTTCAGAAAATAGGTTAGGGAGCTTCAGTTCATGGAGATAGTGGACTTTTTAGGTTCTTAGGGGGTTAAGGGACCTAGGTTTTGTGCAGGAAACCCAAGTCTGCAACCCAGGTTTCCGGGCGAAAAAGATGTCTTGGATGAAATCCGGGCCTGTTCAGTGTTGATTGGACCAGTTCAGGCCCCAAACCGGGCCCGATCTAGAAACTTGAACCGTTTCCGTTTCATGAGGGGATGGGAGTCGATTTGAAATCGAATTCGGGGATTAGTTCATCTCGATCGGGCACTTCATTTGGAAATTAGTAGATGAACCGGCCGATTTTATGATTTTTTTTGGCCCGGTTCATGGGTTTTTTTTTTAGTTGAGACCGGTTCAGTCCGGCTCCTTGCAGTTCAGAGCCGGTTATTTGGGTCTTCAAGGAGTTAGTCCGGTTCACCCCGATTTTGTGGATTTGAGCCCGGTTCGGCTCGGTTCACGGGAAATGGGCTCGGTTCAACTCGGTTTTGGTGAGTTTTGGCTGTGTTTAATTCAGGTTTTAGTAGTTCAAGCTTAGAGTGGTTCAGGTATGAGGCCTGGGGGTCTCAGGACGCGTGTAAAGGGCCTGTGATAGGGGAGGTCCCGGGTCACTTTCGAGAGTTAAGTCTTTTTAGACTAAGACTCGATTTAGATTTTGACTTTCAAGTTGGTGATTGTAGATACTCCAGATGAGGCACACTTCGAGCAGTGAGTCGTTGACACGAGTTTTGGTGCCTTGTTTGGCGTGCCGGTGAGTGACAGTATTTTTCTATACATGCATCCATATTTCGATTTTCTGACAAATTCTTGGATTCTGATTCCTGAACTTGATTTCTAATTTTTGATATTCAAATTCGGACATGTATCTATATGTTTTAAATTATGATAAATTTGGAAATATTTATGTACTTATACATTTGTGTGCCTCGGTCATGCATGTGTTTTAAAGGTTACATGTCGAGAGTTTATGTGATCTGATTTCCGAGGAACACGAGGGTGTTCCGACACTATGTGCCATCTGTGATTTTTGGCTCTAGTTCTGATATAGGATCCCGGTATGATATGATTTCTGATGAGATCTGATACTTCGACAGTGTTTGGCATTCTGTTTCTGATTTTTGTGTGTGAACGACATGTGTGTATATATATATATATATATACCTGCATGTGTTATACGAATATATGTGGATTTCGTAAACTGTGATTCATGTCTCCGTATTGTCTAGATTTTACTGTTATTCACTGAGTTATTATACTTATTCCTTTCCTCCCCCTTTCAGATTGCTATCTGATCGCAGCGGTAGCTTCAAGGTCAATTTCGTCCTCCGTTGCTTCACTGTGATGTACGGGCACTTTTGAATCATTTCTGTTATTTGTACTCCAGTAGCTCATTGTATTCCTCAGACACTTTTAACGTATATATATATATACACCTGCATTTCGATATTTTTACTACTGCAATGTTTTTTTGTTTCGACCTGGTTCTAGGCTGATTGGGTTGGTAAGCTGACCCTAGTGCTGGTTGCGCCCCCGGATTAGGGTGTGACACCTTTAGTGTTTGGTGAAAGATTCCTATTCTCAAAAAATATAAACCATAATCATCATAAATTTATTTTCTTTATCTTTCTTAATATTTTATCTCAAAATTACTAAATTAAAACTAGAAGGAAGTGATTATCCTTTTTTTTTATAACAAAAAAAGCTAATATAGCTTGATTTCAAATAAAATAAAATAAAATGGATGAATAATGCCCAATTATAGAGCTTATGTAAGGATGGGAAAATGTAGCATTGTTCCTTATTTAAAGTGTAGGGTTGTAAACCAGTCAAATTTGATTGAAACGAAGTATATCTGAGCCTAAATCTGATTAACAATTATCATATTTAAATTTGATATGAAATCCTATAAAATTTATATTTGTTAAACTATATTTAAATTTATTAGACAATCCGAAATCTGATAAGAAAATAATTATCATTTACATTTAAGGGACCGTTCGAATGGGGGGATAGATATAGGGTGATAAGAATATAACTGGATAAGTTTGCAAGGGGGATAAATTTTATCACATGTTTGGTTCAACAGATAGTAAATGAGATAAAATTTTTGAAATGTAGGATAAAAGTGAGAATTTTCCAAAATACCCTTTTATGAGTTAAAAAAAAAATCTGGATTTGAAAAAAAACAAACCCAGATCGGGTAAAAAAAAAAAAGAAACAATCCAGACGCAAAAAAAAAAAACGCAAAAGTTCTGATCGGATTCTTCATCGTCGGCCACGAGCGGAGCCCATCATCCTCGTCGCCGTTGCCCGGAGCGAAGCCTGTTGTCCTTGTCCCTGTCAGCCACGAGCGAAGCTCGGCGTCCTCTTGTGTGTCGTTGTGGTCGTGGTTGTGGTCAGGCCAGAACTGCAGTGGAACAACATCGCCAGAACTGCTTCGGCTCTGCTCTGCTGTGCAAGGGTGTTTTCGTCCTTCCACTGAAGTTTATTAGGGGGGATAAGTTTTATCTCCTCTTCAGCCGTGGATACAATATTAGTCTTGTCTGGATACATATCCTTATCACGTTCAGTTTACAGGGCAATCGAACGCATAATAAAGCTGATAAAAATTATCTTATCAGCCCTTATCAGGCCAACCGAAATAGAGCCTAAGTTATTAATTATATTTTATCAATCATATTAGTAATTAAATTTTTTAATTTTCTTAATTTATTTCCTACAATTTTGAATTTATTAATATCCTATATATAAGAATGTTCATTTAATTAAAAATATTATTAAATTTTAATTTTAGATTTTTAATAGATCATATTATTTAATTTCATGTCCGATCTATTTAATACAGATTACAGATATTTAAATTGGATCTGATCTATCGAATATTTTAATTAGATTCAAATATTAAAATTCAGATTAGATTTAGATTGAATTCAATTTTAAATTTTACCAATTGACAGTTCGACACCATGCCAAGTTTCTTCTTCTTTTTCTTTATTCAATAAATCTTAGTCGAACTTCCTAACGTCGGAAAAACTTTCTTAATAATTGGAACCAACGTGGCGGGCTCTTGTAATAATGGGAATTAATTTAGGTAATTCTGTAGATAAAAAAAAAAAGAATAGAGAAACTATCATACCTCATATTCTTGTTAAATTCATGTGGTACATGTGTTGTACCTCGGATTAATATTTGTACCAAATGAGTGCACCGCTGCAAATTTAATACCAATGAGACCCAACGTTGAAGTCAAGCAACCAATTAAATAAAGAAAATAATTAAATATAATAATATGCCATCCAGTTTAATATTTTTTTAAACTAAGTTTATTTTTAGATCAACTTTGATACGGAGAATAATCTTTTTTTTTTTTCAGATTTAAAACGTGAAAAATTGGATGCAAGCCCAAAAATCTTCGAGAATTGCGTTTGGACACGGCAGTCCATTGTGCGTCCGCCTGTGAAAACATCGGGTTTTGTGGGCGTTGATTTGACGGGATGAAGTTGGATGGTTCCCAAGATCCCACCACTAAATTGGACAAACGACGTACACTAATGTCAAGCACGGCATTTCTACGTTAAGAAATGTTTTTAAAAAATATTACTTATTTTGCAAGAGATAAGTTTGAATTAAGAATTAGATAGTAGAGAATTTATTTTAATTTTTTAAATATTTATAAATATATATATGATATATATATTTACTGAGTGAAATAGTTAAGTGTTCTAAATTATAAATATAATTTTTATGAATATAAATTAATTAGCAAATAAACGAAATTTAAATTTCTGATGATATGAAAAAATTATCAGACTCCATTATATGCGAAAATAAAAAATCATCTCTTATGTTTGGTCAAATTCTTCTATTCTCAAAAAAAGATAAGAAATAATTATGAGAATTTTATTTTTCCTTATTTTTCTCATTATTTATGTCAAAATTACTGAATTTAAATGAGAATTAAGTGATTATCCTTTCATGAAAAAAGCTAATTGCCTTGAATCCCAAAAAAAATTAAGATAAATGGATAACTTCAAAGTCGAGCTTGCAAGAGGATGGGAAAAACGTGGCTTCGTGTCAAACTTGAAGTTTGAAACCATGCGCGCGTGATCTTCTCTTTTTTCATTCCATAAATCTCAGTCCAACTTTAGACACCTGAACGTGGGAAAAACTTTGTTAACCAAAGTGGTGTGGCTCCTCTCGCGATGGGAATTAATTTAAGTAGCACTTTTGACGACAAGTGAACGGAGAAAGTATCCGTACCTTATAATTCACGCGGTACATGTGCTACAATTGTTTAGTAATTTTTTTTTACACTTTAAAATGGATAAATTCTAAAATATTATTTTTTAGTAATTTTGAAATACAGAAAATGATAATACAAAATTTTAAATTTATTTATTTTACAATTATCTTGATTAATTGGGATGAGGTGGACACACGAAGAACGACCAATCTAGTGGCTAGTTTTTGCCTTTTTATGGGATTTTTGCATCAAATATTTATATTATGACCTATATTTAAAAAGTGAGATGTATATTTTTTGTTATTTATTCAGAAATTTAAGAACGATTATTATCTAGCTAGAATTTTATGATTTATTTATTTATTAAGTAACTTGATAAAAAAAAAAAGAATGAGAAAAAATCAATTGGCCAATTGCGAAGGAAGGCTTTTAGTATCAACACTAAAATTTTACCTGGATTACCACTATTTTAATTGAAAGTAAACTGAGTATATGTTATTAAGTAATTATAGTTATTTTATTGTTTTTATTAAAAATTTTGTGTCATAGGCCTTTTTTTTAATGAAAATCAAGCACTAGGTTTTTTTTTTTAATAATAGAAGAAGTAAATTCCTTCCTCACCCCCCATTTTTTTATTTTGAGAGGACAAAAAAATAACTCTCATCCTTTAAGCGAGACAGAGACTTGAATTTCGAACAGGGCTTATTTGTCATTTTAAAATATGTGCTCTACGTGTGTTTTAATTTTAAAACTATTTTTATAAAAATATATTCAACACTCCATATTTTTTAGAAAGCTACAAAATTACATTATATTATTGACATATTATATTCATTTTTTTTCGCACATTATTACTTATTTATATTAAAAATATCTAATTATTGAATAAAATTTATGTAATTTTTTTGAAAAGTGTCCTTAACTGTATTTTTAAGAAATTTTGCCAAAAGGGTTAGGTGGGCTCGGACCTGGCCTGCCTCCACATAAAACACGACTTAGCCCGACTCGGACCGTCAACGTCTTCGCCTCTTTCCCCCACTGGCGCAGTTGAAGCAGGTGTGGACCTTGTGGCGCAGCTGGAGCGACTACCGTCCACATTTGGCGGCAGCCAGAATGGAGACAGAGAGGAGAGAGAGGGGGAGAGAGAGGGGAAGAAGCGTGGGCAGCCTCTAGTTTGAACCATATAAAAGCTGCCCGTAAGGTCCCTCTTTGTCTTTGCCTTCTCTATCCATCTTAAACCCCCTCCAATTGCCTAGTGGGCTGAGAGGTAGAGCACTTCTCTATCCTTAAAACGGGTCTTGTGGCTTGGATTTCTCTCTGCATTTCTTCTCCACAATGGCTTCTCCACTAGCAGATTCAAGCTTCCTCTTCATGGTACCACCTCTCTTTCCAATACTCATTGTTGTAGTATGTTTTAGGATGCCATATTTTGTCTAATTTCAATTTCCACTCTCCTTGTTTTCAATCCTAGGGCTCCCACCAGAGAACTATTCAAGGCAATAAGTTTTCCCCGCTTAAATCTTCAGGTTTGCTTCTCTTCCTCTCCTTCCCTTTTTTTTCACTTGAAATTTTGGTTTTACAGTTCTTTTCTCTGTTTTGTTCAATTGGATATTTTGGGTTTTCTTTACATTGAACATTTATTATGATATGAGGTGGGTACTTCTTATTCATTTGTTTACAATGAAATGCGACTCTGGGAAACGATTGGATTTTATCTAAGATAAATCTGGCCCTTGGACTAGAAGTTGACTATCCTTGTGAAGATTCGGTTTACTTCTTTTGAATCCTCCTGTATATGACATTTCTGCCACACTTAAATTATGGTGTCACACACAATAAGATATTATCTGCACCTAGTGCTATTTAGACAAAATTTGAGCTTAAACCTTGCCTTTTCATGGATTACTGCCTTTTTCAATGATATGTGATGCTTAGCTGTGGTCTTATGATTATCGTGTTCTGCAAGTGCTCTGTTTGGAACTTCAATATTTGGAAATTCAAATAGAAGTCATAAACACAACCCTGCATATATCTCTTAAAATTTTTGTAGTATTGCTAGTAAAACTTCTCTAATATTCTGCTATTCAGCATACAGCGAATTGCCTACTTATAATGAATCTTGTTATTGACAGGAATATATTGTTTCAAGTTAAAAAATCTACCATCAACAGGGATCAAAACACAAAGATGTTTCATTCCATTAAGGAGAAAAACAACTGTACAAGCTGTGGCAGTTCCTGTTGTATCTTCCCCACCTGATAGCTCCCCATCTCCATTAGAGAGTGCAGAATACAGAAAACAGTTGTGCGAGAGCTATGGTTTTAAGCAAATTGGAGAACCACTTCCTGACAATGTTACATTGAAGGATATAGTTAACACCCTTCCCAGCAAGGTACTGGCTGTCATGCCATGCTTGCTAATTATGTTTTGGTTCTGTTTTTCTTACAAGCATGGTTTATTATTCTTTATATGGGTGGAAGTAGTGGAACTATCTTCTACAAGGACTTCAGGTCTCTTAATTTTGAAACTTGCTTATACTCTCAAGGCTGGTGATCCACAGTTGTTCACATAAGTAGAACTTAGGTGCTTCATTCAATGATTAATAAATTGAGCACGAGTTTAATATGAATTAATGAGACTTGAGAACGAAAATGGAACTAATGGTATTGGCAAGGGATGCATGTTGGTTTTGCTTATTACTGGGAATATTATTAGTTTATGTGCATGATTAAGAATCCTCAAACTGTTTTAGATTCACACCTCAGGTCAAACATTGCAGGTACTTTTTCTCTTTGGTTGAAGTTGGGGATCAGGTTATACACTAAAAAGAAACCTAAATGTTTGTGCTTACATCAAACTTATAATGATATCAGGCCTACGAAAAGGATCTATATTGTTAAAAGATAATTTTTACTGACTAATGCTTATTTTGGTTCTTCCTTGCAACAACTTCTCAATTGAAGTACGATAGTTGTGGTTACCCTTTATTTTGTTGGTGAGATTTCACTCAGGTTTTTGGCATCAGATAAAGAAGTTAAAACTCCAAACCATTATATGGTTGGGTCAATAAGGACCAATTGTAGATATCCAAATGTGACAAAACTATCCCCTCCAAATGTTAGTTATGCTGGAGAGGGATTCAAAATATAGTGACAACTGGGAAAACATCTTCAATTTCTTTAAATAAAGTAGAATTATGCTAATGCTATCTTCCCACAATTCTTTTCTTGGAAACAAAACTCATTCTACCTGTTACTTTAATGTTCAATGCTGTAATCCTGTGCACTACTGTAGCAATAAGTGAGAAACTTTACAATGTTCAGAGACTCAAGATAATCTAATTCGTTATTAGGAAACAAAATTATAGTTGCATGTTGTTGATTACTTAAGCATGCTTTTAATTGTTCATTTTTTGTTTGCCTCATTCAGTTCATATCATTTTTATAGAGAGGCTTTACAGAATACCCGAAATGATTCACAATACTGTCTTATCTATATTCTTGCTGGAAAGGCAGTTCTTAGCATTTGCTCTTTTTGGTTCTCTAAAACCCTTTTCCCTGTCATAATCTTGTTCAAGGTATTCGAGATTGATGATGTGAAAGCATGGAAGTCTGTTTTGATATCTGTCACTTCATATGCCTTGGGAATGTTCGTGATCTCTAAAGCTCCATGGTTTTTACTCCCTTTGGCATGGGCATGGACTGGGACTGCAATAACTGGGGTTAGTTATGTGTAAATTTTACTTCATGTCACATTGTTTACATGGCTTATATATGCTTCTGTACAGCCGGGCAACTCTTTTTATGTTGTTCTTTTTTTCTTCTCCCTCCATTGTTAAGTTCTTTGTTATAGGCCATGATTGTGCGCATAAATCATTCTCAAAGAACAAATTGGTGGAAGACATTGTTGGGACTCTGGTCTTTTTGCCACTGATATACCCCTATGAGCCATGGCGTTTTAAGCACGATCAACATCATGCAAAAACAAATATGTAAGGATGATATTCGTTTTCTGATCACATATGTCTATGAAAACAAATCCTCGTTAGTTTATAAAAGGAATATGTTACAAGCATGTTGATGTTAAATCCTCATGTTATTAATTCTTATCTCAGCCTGTTTAAGTGGTCTCGTGGTGATATTAGGTGAGGAGAAATCGATATGGTTGGAATGCTTACCACATCTAATCTGTTTAATCCTCCTTTTCTTTTCTTGGTCCAATTGTGATGGGCATACAGGTGTAATCCTTTTGTTCCTTGCCATAACTCCTTCAATCTGGAAAAAAACCTGGGATTAAGCTAGCTGGCACCTTCCTTTGTTTTTAAATTAGGGGATGTGGTAAGAGAACAGCACCCGATAAAGACATTGGATAACTGAGGAGAATATTGTATCTCTACTTTTGGGAACCCAAGGGAACAGCTTTTTAAGAAAATAAATAGAATCTTTTATTTAAAATTATATATGTTCGTATATAAACTGTATAATTCTATTATTCTTGTTGCCAAATACTATGCAACTGGCCTTTGTCCTTATCTGATGGAATGGGTGTGGATGCAGAAAAACACAAACGCTGATGGAATTTTTCCTACCATTTTCTCCATTCTTATCCCCCCACTTTTGAACAAATATAGGGTTGACAATGTTCAGCCAATGAATTTAGTCAGTAGTGAAAACTGGGTGTCTGATTTTGTGATTGTAAAGACGGGGTGACAATTTCAGCATGCACTTTCTCTTGGTTTTCTCTTCAAGGTTTGAAGCTTCTTTAGTTTCCAATAGCTAATTCAGCTTGCCCTCCAGTTCACTTTCCCTGTGTGACACCTAGTAGGGATGGTATTATGCCTTTAATCCTATGGCATAAAACACAGCTTATACTTAAACTTAAGAGAATTTAATGGTTTCTCAATTGCTACACTTGTTGTAATGTATCTCAGTGGACTAGAACCTGTGGATTCCATGCTTTATCAACAAAAGAAAAATAAGAACAAAAATATTAGTGACTTTTGGAGCCATTCATGTTCTGAAATTGTAGTTTATTTTTTATTCTCCTTTTTTCTTGGTTGTGACCTTTTACATTTTCTCTCCCATCATTTTGGAGTAGTGGGTAATCAAAAATTTAGCTATGTTAAATACTGCTACATAACTCTTAAGATCCTTGGTAAATGTATGTAAACTTCCAGCAACTCAAGAGCATTATGCTGAAGCTATCTAGTACAATGTGATTTCTCCATGGGATTATAGTTTACCATTTTATTGGCACCAATTAATTCTGTGTCTTTATCAGCTGTGCAATGGGCAATGGTGCACTAAGTTGCAGAATAATTACCAGAACTCATTGGAGAAAGTTGTTGAACTTTGTAATGAAACTGTACTGCCCAACTTTAGTCAATGCTAGGTTGCTGCAGAAACTCAAGGACACAACAAAAAAAATGAAAAAAGGACCTAGTTTAGGCTATTATATTATCTGGATTTTCTTTGTATTTATTTATATTTATTTTTTCTTTTCTCTCCCCCCCCCCCCCCCCCCCTCTTTTAGGGGGTGGAGGTTGCAGGAGGAAGGGAGATTTGTTAGTTGAAATAACTTTTTCTCTTTTCCCTCATTCATCTTGACCTCTATATCCAATAGCTTATAATTGATCACTCTTATTGATACAGGTTGGAAAAGGATACAGCTTGGCACCCTGTCTGGCAAGAGGAGATCAATTCATCTCCAATTTTACGTAAGGCATTGATATATGGCTATGGGCCTTTGCGACCTTGGATGTCTATAGCACACTGGTAAAGTCATGGATAAAGCATCTTATTTTTTAAGAATTCCACCTGCTTTTTCTTTTTCATTTTCTTCTTCCTGCTTTTCAATGAGCTAAGATATAGGCTTTTTTAAGCTGTCCAGCTGTTTTGCTTTGATCTTCCTTGTCCATTTGACATTATTAAGCATGTCAATAGGTTGATGTGGCACTTCGATACAAAGAAATTCAGGCCAAATGAAGTTAATAGGGTGAAGATAAGCTTGGCTTGTGTTTTTGCATTTGTTGCAATGGGGTGGCCACTGATTATCTACAAGACAGGGATCATGGGATGGATCAAGTTCTGGTTGATGCCATGGTTTGGTTATCACTTTTGGGTAAATATTGTTTGTCCTTTACTAATTCATTGGTATGTCTGATATGCATTTATGAAAAATGAGTATTCAACTTTTTCTTTTCTATAATTGAGTGTTGATACATATATGGGAAAGGTTTCTGAAAATATGATAGTATGTCTTACAGGATGCAAAATTTTGTAAGTTTTGATTTATTTAATATTTTCGTTCCCTTTATCTTGTAGATGAGCACTTTCACGATGGTTCATCACACAGCACCTCATATACCCTTTAAATCTTCAAATGAGTGGAATGCGGCTCAGGCTCAGCTCAATGGGACTGTTCACTGTGACTATCCTCATTGGTAATTTATAGCCTCTGCTATAATTAGCTCTTTCACCTTTAGTTATGAATGCATTTAGAGGTTTGGAGTAATGGATAGGAATGGCCTTATTGAATAAAGATGATTGCTCTAAAGACCTATCGGTGGTTGTTTCTTGTAAGGCAGTATGTTGTCCTACCTTAAGGATGATCAAGTTGGAATTCTTGCTGCACACATTTTTGTTCTGTAATTTAACTTTTGCAAGTAATTTAGGATTTGAGTTATTGATGTTTTATTGCTTTACTTTCTGATGACCACTTAATGATGATGTTATTAATTAATGAAGGGTGTTAGTCTGTCAGGCCTAATAAGAAATGTTAAATTTTGGGCAGGTAAGGAGTTTTGAAATTCTATAAATTCTTTCTTTCCTCCGCAGGATAGAGACCCTTTGCCATGATATAAATGTCCACATCCCTCATCATATTTCTCCAAGGATACCAAGCTATAATTTGCGGGCAGCTCATGAGTCACTTCATGAGAACTGGGGAAAGGTATAGTCAATTGGTTTCTTCTCATGCTCTAGCACAATACATAATTTTTTGAGCTTGTTACTTTTCTTAGTATATGAGAGCCAAAACCATCCCTTGAAACTATCAATATATACACCTAAAAAATGAGCTCATATCCACACATGATTTACAGGAAAAATCAGGAATTATGTACAAAAGAAAATCACGATTAATTAATGTCATCCCAAAATTTACACAAGTATACATGCAATTTTTATCTCTCTCCCCCACTTTTTGCCTTTTTAAAAAAAAAAAAAATTCATCTGGTTCTCATGTTCCCTGCAGTATCTAAACGAGGCTACTTGGAACTGGCGTCTCATGAAGACCATAATGACAGTATGCCATGTTTATGATAAGGAGCAAAACTACATTGCCTTTGACGAAGTTGCCCCTGAAGACTCTCACCCCATTAAGGTTCTTAAAAGAGTAATGCCTGACTATGCTTGATTCATTCATTCCCTTGCTGGATTTTCCCGTCATTTCTTATCTGTTATTCTCCTGTAAGGCTGGTTGATTCATTTTCATGCCTCCCCAAATTCTAGCATGTGCTCATTCTAGGTTCAGTAATTTTTCATTACGTATGAGTAGAAGAAAAGCAATGCAGTAAGCTCTGAGGAAGTCAGTAATTTTGCCGTGTAGCAATCTCTGAGAGAGACTTACTTATCAGAGAGAGAGATTTACTGGGGGATGTAGCATTTCAATACTGTTTCTTGCAGAGATTGATCTGGTGGCAGAACTCTCAGCTTAAGAATCCATGTCATGTGTACAAATGTGAGACATTGATTTGTCCTCTCGGAGTATCTTGTCAATAATTAATTCATGTTACTGAAATTTAGTTGCTATTGTTAACATTTATTGACTGCAACTTAGCCAACTAACATTAGTATAATCTATTGTCAACTTTAATGATCCGATTGTTTAAAAAAATAAAGTTATTCAATAACTTGTTTTCTACAGGCCAGTTGAAAACCGCAGGTGCGGAGAGCGTGAGACCCAAAGAGTTTTATATTTTTCTGTGGGCCTAACTTCATTGGGATTTGTTCCTTCTCTAGATATTTGAACTTAATCTAATCTATTGTCGCTTGATTAAAATTTCAAAGTTGCGGAAATGGAGGGAGTCCTGTTTGTTTACTTCTATAAAATTTAAGACAAGCAGAGGGACCCTTGAACAAAGGGGAATTTATTGTTTGGATTTGTTTCCGGAATTCTCTGATTTCAAACATAAAAAACCCGTTTGGCAAGTTGTTACAAGAACAGTTTTTCAAGAGATTTTTCATAGATGAACCTTCTGTAGAAACAAGTTGCTTTCATAATTCTCAGAAACTATTTAAACTCACATGAAAAAATGCTATGAAATCAATGGAGTTTTCAAAATTTCTAATGTTCTCTGTTTTTCGAAACACAAAATAAAAACTGAATACAGGAAAAAAAAATGCATAATGCAAATCCAAATGGGTTTGCCCATATTAGACTGAAATGGACTCAATATCTTATGGATATCTTGGAGGATTCAGATATTTCCTTTAATTAAATTTTTGACTTTGAAAATTCAATGGAATAATATGAAAAAAATTAACTATTTCTAGAAATATAGATGGTCCAGATGTGTTGAAATGTCACAGAGTTACCGGGAAAAAAATATTTTGAACTAATCCAACAAAGGTTCCCCTATGCCAATTGCCTATTCTAGTTTTACCGGGTGGAGCAGGCATGAGGGCAGGAGTCATGATTTGTTGGATGTGTTTGATCACGAGCAGATTTCTTGCCATGAGAAAAGCTTATCAGTTTAAAGATTAAAAGTACGTGATCTCACAATATATGCATATCCGAAATTGACATACTAAAACTGAAAAAGTAAAAGCAAAATCTAACTGCTTTCTCTTTGTGAGTTTATCCAAAGCCTGTCCACCAGCTAAGCAGTTTTAACTGCTCACATGGGAAGAATCTCAACACCCCCCCCCCCCCCCCCAAAAAAAAAAAAAACAAAAAAACAAAACACACACACACACACACACCAAAGAACACGGGGAATCAGGAATCTTACTGAAACCATTGTGTCTAGAGACAGGAACCCACTTTGAGAAAGCTAAGAGTCAAAGGAAGATCAAGGTCCAAAGGAGAGTAAGAGAGAATTGTGCCTCCCAAAGCAAAGGAGAAAAGAAATATAGGACAATAAATGCATATCACAGAGGGTTTTATGGGCAAAAAGCTATACACCAACCAAACCCTACAGAACTCTGTTTATGGAATGGAGAGGCCATATGGCAGGTTTGGTTTTTCTGTTATATAAAACACAAAAATGGAAAATTGAGGACTGAGATCAGAAAGCAGAATGCAAATCCAAGCAACCCTAACATCAAAACTCCAGTAGCTAAACAATCAGTCCATCACTTCGTCAATATGAGAGAATGCTACACACAATCAAACCTTGCAGTAACACTCTTTTAGTAGCTCCTAACCTACACTATCGAGTTTTCAACTTCTATATATTCTTGTCTTACAAACTCATGAATCAAAACCCAAACCCATTTAGATCAAAAACGAAAAACACCCATCCCAACTGCAGAAAAACAAGTCTACCAGTCAGATTATAGCCGCTGTAGGAGTCTCCCACACATCAAACACATTCTCCTCACTATGAAGAGCAAATAACCTATCACCACCAATCGAAAAGTCACAAATCGAGCCGCCATAGCTCCGACGTAGCCTTGACGTCAGCACCCAATCTGGCCCAGAAAACACCGAAATACTGTCGTTCATAGACGAAAATAGCTTTCCTTCGTGCCATGTCAGCTTTGGATAACACGGCTCCTCCGGCAGCTTCCCCTTCATGACCAGCCTACTTCTTGAGCACCACCTCACAGTCCCTGCACTACTCCTTAAATCCATAAACCCTAAATCTTCATACTCATTCACCACACAAATTGACATCCCCTCCTCTGCCGCCACAGCATCCCGTACCCGCCTGTCGTCCGATGCCGGAGCTCCAGTGTCCGACCAAAACCATACCATGTTGTTCTTATCCCTGAAATCTAAAACACTGATGTAACAGTCATCCTTTCTGGGAAATAGAGTTGCAACCATCAAACAATTGGTGGCATTTAGCCACTGAACCCTATCTGCCTCACCCAATGACCACCCAATTGGCTCATAATAGAAGTCAATTTGTTTTCCGGTGATTAGATCCCACACTCCAATTCCATATTCGTTACTCCTTCCCTTACAGCTGGAAAAAATTTTGTAATCTGAGCTGAAACTCAAAGCCCCTGCAGTGTAGGTCTTGAATTGATCTTCATGGGCAACTTGGAACCGGTGTCGGAGGATGCCGCTGCCAGCGGAGAACAGGGCTAGGCCGCCGGCGCTGGCTCCCGAGCGATTCAGGCGCTCGCAGGCGGCGACGGCGAGGGTTCCCGGGTCGGCCCACCCGACGTCGTTGATTCGCTGGTAATCGAAGTTGATCGTGGGGTGTTCTTCGAAATTCCAATCGTACACGTGGACAACGCTGCCGTGCGCGACGGCGCAGCCGCCGTCGGGAGCCCCGCGGATGGCGGTGCCGTCGCCGGGGGCCTGGCCGGCGACGGAGCGGGAGAATCTTAGCCTGTCGCCGTCGAATTGGCCGCGTGTGGCGGTGCGAACGTGGTCGAGGAGGCCGTAGAAAGCGGCTTCTCGGAAAAGGAGCTTCTCTGAGAGGGTGGGGGGAACGTGGAGATAGCCGGTGCGGAGGAGGTCGAGGAGAACGGCGAAGCAATCAGGGTTGCGGTCGATGAAGTGCTCCTCCTTGCAGGAATCGGAGAGATTCCAATCGCCGTCGAAAATGGCGCCGAAGTAGGAGTTCCGGCCGGCGTGGGCGAGAGTGGTCGCCGTGGTCTCGAAGATCTTGCCTCCGACATTAAATTTCACTCTGTCTTTCTGAATTCCCATGGTTCAGTTCCCGTGAAGTCTGGACAGACCCAGATGGGAATTTGAATTGGGGAGGGAGGACAATTAGGAAAATTGAATTCAAAACGCGGAAAGGACCTGAAATTATGGAGGAAATGGAAGTTCTGATGGGAAGGAGGTGATTCCTTTCCCAGATAGCGTGTTATAGTGGGAAACTCAACTGGCTTTCAAAACAACAGAACCTCAAAGTATTGAAAATTCGAAAGGAACAAGGCTTAGATAAGGGAAAGTTAGCAAGAAGGAATCAATTAACATTCAGAGATATAGGGAAAAAGGAATTAAACCTATTTTAGTTCAAACAGAAGCAGATTTTTATCGCAGATATCCGAAAATAGCATTGAAACAGGGAATATTGGTGAGTTACATAGAAGTTTGGTGACTGACAGAGAGAACTGGGATCTGGGTATTGTAGGAGGAAAGGTCGGAGATGTGGGTTTTTATTTTTTGTTGGATTTGTTGTGGGGGAATTGCAGAATTTGGAGCGGTTGAATTTTTCAAAAAGAAGAACTTATTTGGTTCGTTGATCTCCCTCGCCTTCTCTCTCTGTCTCTCTCTCTCTTGCTTTTGAGTCTCTCTCTCTCTTCCACCCTTCCACCTAAGCCGTTTCCTCCTTTTGATCTTTCCCATGGTCGGGACATAGCTAAGCTTTAATAAATTAATACTCTTTCTGCAGGGGTCCACTCAAAATTTATCGTACTCCTCCGCAATGGACTCTTAGTCATCAAAGATCAAACCAAGCTGATCCAGAAGAGGATTAGATTTTAAGATGCATGACTCCGCTCAAATTTTGTTATCCAACAAAAAGAGAAATTACACTTCCTGATTTGTACGCAAGGAGGAAGATAAAGGCGTACAAGGAAGGAGAAGATAATGAAACTCCTACCACGGAAAACAGAGTCCACCCACCTGAATCAAAGGAAAACATCTTAAATCTGAAATTTTCTATTTTAAGTCTTGTATTTAAACCTTAGGTTCCAGAAAATACAAGCTGTCTAGTATTATTAATTAAGATTAAGCATTTATTTTAAATTAATTTAGAAAATAATTTAAACCAGTACGAAGTTTAGGTGCACAGTTGGAATTATCTTAATTTTAATAAATAATATACCTAAAAATAAAATTTGGTAGTGTTTATTTTATTTATATGATAAATTTAATTCAATGAAAAGGCAAATTATAATAAAATTGAGAATGACTAAACGTTTCCTCTATGAATTAAATAAATACTTATATCTTTAATTTAGCTTCAGTTTTGTTCATGGCTTACCAACCCAATTTAAAGGGTTTTGAGATTTTAAGTGAGCACCAAACTACGCTTATTCTTTATTATGAGCAATTTCCCTTGTTAGCTCTGCAACCATAACTGGCTAACAACTTTAACATTTCACTAAATAGGTGACCAACTCAACTTAAAATCTACATTACATGATTAAATCTAATATGATGAAAGCTCCTTTTGTACAAAATTGAAGTGATTTGTGTCACAAATTCTATTAAAAAATTGAGAAAAATTAAATTATAAGTAAAAGTGTTATACAATTTAATAAATTAATTTTTCAAGAATAGAATAATAATCCTTAACAAGTGATATTTGAACAGTTTTTGAGGGACCAGTCTAGTGGAGGGATTCACGCCAAACACCTTAGAGAGAACTAGACAGTTGACCACACGTGAATTAGAATATCGACACCATTGGGGATAATTCAGATTAAGAGAAAAAAATTCAAACAATTTGTATTTTTAAAATGAGACTAATACCTATGACAATTTGTATATCATTTTAGGACAAATTAACAATTAATTATTTTCACAAAGAAAAATATATAAATTTAAATTTAAATTCGGCTCCAACTGAAAATTTAAGACAAAATTTGAAAATAAATTGTCACATCTGAGTACACAACTCTTCAAATAGAGAAACCAACAACGGTATGCCACGCAATTCACAAAAACCAGAATGTCAATTAAATGCAATGGGTAAAACATCAATAGAGGCAATTACAAGTCAATAGGTTGCCCATTGTCACGGTCTCAGTATTTCCCATTACATTATCAGTACGTTAAATCTTCTATGAACTGACATATTGATATTATATTAATAGGTTAATTTTATACGATAAGGACTTGTTTGTTTTAAATATTATCTTTGACAGATAATGAATACTAAAGTTACTCGTGTATAATTTAAAATTGTGAGATTAATTAGTACAAATTGTAGATAGGATAATTGTCATGACCCGAACTCGGGTCCGTGACTGGTACTAGGGTCCACCGACCTTAATAAGTCTTAACAAAACATCCAAATTTCAAAAATATAAAACATACACTAAATGCAGTAATATAACATCTAAAAACCACCCGGAATCCTGTCTAAAAGTATAAGGAAGTTACTTTAGAATACAATAAAGATCAGATACAAAAGGGAAGTGCCCGTACATCCATCAAACCTGCTGTCGCCGACTCCCACACTAGCACGTTAATCAAGGCAAGTACAGTCAAACGAATTTGGAATGGTGATAATATATGAGTCGCGAAACTCAGTGAATACAGATGATACCTAATCTATGCATATTAGGATACACATCACACCACAAGTCCAAAACCATACACACATACAGTAATCAATAAAACATATCAAACATGCACTTAAGAATACCGTCAACCAAACATCAAAACACATCACGGGATCCAGGCTTACTCATCACTGGACGCTACGGATCACCGTACTCCAGCCGAGTTCCTACCATCCCCAAATCACATCACTGGACTCAGGCCGACCCACCACTGGACGCTATGGATCACCGTACTCCAGCTGAATTCCTGTCGTCCCCCAAATCACATCACATCACATCCGCGGCCCCCTGCCACCTCACATCACACATCACGTCCACGGCCCCTACCGCCTTACATCACACAACCATTCTCACATATAAGTCAAAAGCAATATACATACACATATACAGTTCACATCTCAAATTCGGTATCACATACTAACATAACTCACTGACAATTCACAAAATACATAACACATATCCCGAGTATAACATATATTCAAAATACAATTTCCAAACCACATAATCATCATATCAGAAAATCATAGTATGAAAACACAGGCATAGAGAGGGTATCATCACTCACAGTACAAAGGCTGAACAAAAAGAAACTCCCGATCGTGCTCACCTGACTCACTGATCTAGACGCACCTCCACCGGCGTATCTGTAACCAAAACCACACGAAACTGTCACTACCACCAAGACTAGCATAAGAAACTAGCTCGACAGCCCAAAACCAACTCAACTCCCATCCCGACACCATAACACGTATCCCAAGGCGCCGTTACCTGTTACCAAGACCCACGCGACTCACAACTCTCAACATTTTGACTCAACAACCCTTAACAATAAAGAAACCAGTCTCCAAAATCCTCAAACCATAGTGAACTGGCTTCCAAAAACCCCGAATTGACCTAAACCGGTCTAAAATTATCTTAAGCTCAACTAGATCAGCTACAAAACCCCCAAAATCAAATTTAGAAGGCCCAAAAACTTTAAGAACTAGTCTGAACTGGCCAAAAAGGCCTTAAACCAGCCTTGAGCCGGTCAAGAACCCTAACCTTAAGCACCACCTTGAACCGGTCACCCAAAAATTACCAAATTACACGGTTATCTAGGTTTCCATATGCTAAACCAGGAACTGGTCCAAACTCTCCAAGAATCGGTCTAAAAATCGGTGAATCAATCACCCGAAGGATGCCACACTAAATCGACTGATTCACCTCGAACCGACTACCCAAAATTTCCTGAATCTATTTGGTTTGATAGATCTTTTCTTCTTAAACCTAAAACCGGTCCAATTTCTCAAATCTGAGCCCAATTGACCACTGAACTGGGCAGTCAAACATTGAACCATTTCTAGCCAGTTTAGTTAACTCCAAAACCCTTATCCCCCAAATCCCGAATTATGCTATCCCAATAACCCTTGTCCCTGGTTGCCCTATCGCCCTTAGGACAACATATACTTGATTGGGCACTAGGTTGATTCATGGGTTAACCCAGTTAATTACTCAGTGGGCTGAGTCAACCCGCGAGTTGACTCAGCCCAACCAACTCGCGCGGGCTGGCCCGCAGGTTGTAGCCCAGCCCAGCTGGATCGGGCCTAAATAGGCCTAGCCCAGCCTGCACAGACCCAGTTCCATCCGGGTTCGTCGTCCCAACCCGGAACCTACTCCCAGGTTTGCAACACGACCCGGAAGCAAAAACAACAAATTAAACTGGGAAAACAAGCTCACCTCGGCCGATCGAGCAACCCCGTCCTCAGTACCGGTCCCAGCGACCCCCACAGCAACAGTTAATCGAAACAAAACAACTCAACAGCCTCCAAAAATCTAGATTTCTCCCTTCGGCTCCCACCCCGAACCGGACGACCTAGAAAAGCTTGAAATTCCTCACTCAATCTCACTCAAAACCGAAAAAAATTGAGGGGTTCGGTCGAGCCTTCAAATACGCATGCAAAGGCGTGAGGAGTTGGTTGAAATCATCACACGACGTGGAGGATTTGGTGAAAAACCATCATTCGCCCACTGTTCATGTCAGAATTTCTAATAATTGCAGGTTTGGTCCTGGACTTTGTGTCACTCACATAATGGTCCCTGAGATAATTTCATTTCGGCCCCCAAAACTTTTTAATTCTTGTAATAAGGTCCTCACCCTAAATTATTTCAGAAATCAAGTTATTGCAATAATAAATAACTAAATATATAAAAATATTTATATAAATTGCATTATGTTCAAAGAGAAAAGAATAAGAAGTAAGATAAAACGAGACCCATAAATCTATGACATTTAGATTATAATCCACCAATTATGGTAGAAGGAATTAATAATATTATCAAAAAAATTGATATATATTGATTATTACTTATTCATTTAATTCAAGCATTTCACAATAGCAAACTATATGTTGTTAATTTAGTAATTTAAAAATTTCTTAATCTTATTTATTAGGGGTGTTTGCAAATGCTTTTGAAAAATTAGAAGCAAATATTTTAACTAGAAGTAAGTAAAATTAGATTTTAATTAGAAGTGAAGTGTGTTTGTAAAATGTATAAAAAAAAGTTTTCGAAATCAGTGAAATAGTATTTGGGAGATAATCTTGATAAATGATTATGGAGAAACTTTTGAAATAAAAAGACTTTTATACCCTTTAATATGTGTGTGTATATATATATATATAATTTTTGTTTTAATAATTTTTACCATTTTTTATTATTTGTCCTTTTTTTCCCCTCGTTTCTCTCTCTGTCTCTCTCTTGCTTTCCCTTATGGAGCCATGGCTTTCTGTCACGCCCCAACCCGGGTGCGTGACCGGCACTGGGATTAGCGTACCACCCCCAGTAAGCCTTTGACCAATCAAAACGGATAAACTATCTCATCAGAAAACCCTATATACATATATACCACAAAACGTATCTGACTGTACACGGAGCGTCTAGAATACAAAAAAGTAAATATACAGGAAGTGCCCATACAATCAGGTTGATGCAGCGGTGACGGAAGCATCGCAGGAACTACCGCTGCTAATCAAAACTGGAATCTGAAAGGTGGGGAGGAAAAAGGGATGAGTATGAAACTCAGTGAATGATAGTACTAACTGGGCATACCATGACAAAAAACTCAGATCATTCAAAATACATGTATCACACAAGTAACAACATGGTTTACAAAAATCATATTTCTTAACTTAATACATATAGTTTCATATGCACAGCCATAACCAGAAAATAAGAATCAAATCAAAATATCATAACATAACACATAACACATAACAGATTCAAAGCCACATGTGGATACAGGACACTCCCCGTACGCTACAGCGGCCCACCGTCCGGACCCAGGGCACTCCCTGCACAGTATAAGGGCCCATCATCTGCTGGCTGAGTTCCTGGTATCCCTGAATCAGAATCAGAGTCGCAGATGGACCCAGGGCGCTTCCCGTACGACAGTGGCCAACTGCCTGACGGCAGAGCCTCTGGCGTCCCAGAATCAGAATCAGAGTCATTAAACACAAATGTCGCATTGGGATCCCGTGCCAGAGTCAGAGCCAGAATCAGAGCTTGAGTCGAAATCAGAATCACCATAATGGGCCCAGGGCACTCCCCAAACGCTACGGCAGCTCACCGTCTGGACTCAGGGCACTCCCCGCACAGTACGGCGGCCGACTGTCTGATGGTCGAGTCCCTGGCACCTCTGAACAGAGCTAGAGTCGAAACCAAAAAACCGGAATCGCACACACATATTCAGAATCACACACAAATTCTTGGCAGATATACAAAACAAAAGACATATAGCACTGAGGCAGATATACACTTATAATTACAGATATAATTCCAGGCGTATCAGACTCTAAAACAGACAGATACAAGTACCGAGTATAATAACAGTGTTCAGAATTCAAATACAGAGATTAACAGAAAAATCATGATGCAAACACATATACAGAGAGTACTGTCACTCACCAGACACGTCAAAACCGAATACCGGATCTCAAACAGACGATCAAGGATCAAAGCGAACCTCCTCCGGAGTATCTACAATCATCAAACCATGAGTCAGAACAGAAACTGAGGTTACTCCCAAAAACTCACTCATCAGAAGTGATCTAGGGCTCCACCCCCAAGTCCGGACTCTCAGCACGTATATTGAGACACCACTGACTCACTTTGAAACCCTTCAACCCACTAACAGTCACTACTCTACTTATTTATCCTCAAATTGACTAAACTTGCCTTCACGATCCTCGAACCGTATCGAACTAGTCTCCAAAACACCTAAACCGGCTTAACTCGGGTCAAAACTACCTCTAACTCATCTTAATTGGCTACGAGACCCTCAAAATCAAATTCAGAACACCCAAAAACCTTAGGAACCATATTAACCTGGCCAAAAACCTCTAAAATTAGGCCGAACTAAGCCAAAAACACTAATCTGGAACATCGACACGTAAACCGAGGCTAGTTCACCTTGAACCGGACACCCAAAATTCCTCGAACCCACTTGGTTTGATAGGTATTTTCTTCTTGAATCTAGAACCGGTCCAACTTCCCAAATCTGAGTTCGTTTGACCATTGAACCGACTGGTTCAGTCAACTCTCCAAACCCTAATCCCAAAAATCCGGGTTATGCTATCCTCTGTTATCCTTAATTTGATCTTATCCCTGATTTCTTATCCTCCGTGGATAGCCTATCCCCAATTCCATCCTGGGTCAACTCGGCCGAGTTGACCTGTGACCCTTATTCACTGGGCCGAGTCAACCCAGCGGGTCGACTCGGCCCCGCCCTCACCCGGGCTGCCCCGCGTCTCAGCCTGCGGGGCCGCGACCCTGCTGGGCCGAGCCCGGGCGGACCACTGTACGGGACCCGGACCTATCCGGGTCTTGTCTTCCTTACCCGCAAAACTCAAGTCACAGACCCGAGTCTGCAACACCCAACCCGCATGCATCCAAGCTTCAATCCAGCCGCGTTTCAACCCATTAGACCAAATTAAACCCTTCCAGACCCAATTCCATGGATTCTGAACCCCAAATCCCCTTTTAATCGAAAGGAAAATGATTAAAATTCAAGAAACTTACCAAAATTTCTCGTCGGCCACCACGGTGATTTCCGGCCAATTTTCCTCATTTTCTCTCTAGTTTTTTTCAAATCAATTGCGTACCCAGGTTCATTGAAGCTTTATGTATAAAGTTTTAATTTACTTTTGTGTTGGATTGCTCCTATTGGAGCAATCCTTTTCAGGGTGTTCTGGCCGATTCTCGGCCAGAATAATTTTTTTTTTTAAAATCTGATTATTACACTTTCCCTCGCTACTCTAGTGCAAACACCCCCTTTGCTTGTTATTTGTCAACCTTACTTCCTCATTTGTCACCATCTCCACACTCACGCCACTGAGTCTTACTTTTCCTTGTAGAGCCATGGCTTTCCCTTGTCGCTCCAGCGCAAACGCCTAATCTGATTGTTACCTGTCGGCCTTGCTTCCTTGTCTATCACCATCTCTGCACTCACGCCACCAATGAGAGAGAGAGAGAGAGAGAGAGAATAAGAAATCGGGTGAGTGTGTTCTACGATGTTTGGGAGAAATGGGGAAGAAGAAGGCCATGGTTACTAGAGGTAAAGGCAAACTGGCTTCTCCCTTCCCATCGCAATCGGTGGAGGGAGATCGGTCTTTACCTTTCCTCTTCTTTCATATTGGGCACTCCTCTTCTCACTATGGTCAGCGAAGATGGACTCCTGAAGCACAGCTCTGTAGCAGAGGGTAATTTGGGAAGCACAGCTCTGTAGCGGAGGGTAATTTGGAATACTTAAAAGTATACGTGGATAAAAGTGATAATTAGAAGTTTAAACTAACTTTAATTTATTTACACAAATGTCATTAAAAGCTAAAGTATTCCTACCCTCTGTTTCTAATTTATCATTGTTTGGAGTCTTTTTTGTAGAGAAGTTGAATTTGAAAATATATTTACAAACACCTTTTTAAGAACTTTTTAATTATTGCAAAGCTAATAAACACTTTGAAGAGGTGCACGCAAACACCCACTAAGTACGAGAATATGATTATGAGCAATAGGGATAAGTTTTCTAACTCTCATCCACATTCCGCAACCAAACAAGCCTTGAAATATGGTAGGCTAAACCTAGCTAATAATGCGGTGTTGCGAGGCCACCATCCTATTGTTTGATTAATCTAAAATTGCTTGCTGGGTAGTTTGTGGGTTTCAACCAAGTCAGCTCTCTAGGCCCTCAAAGAAAGCGTGTCTTGTGGGGGCGTTGTGCATTTCAAATCATCCATATTTGTCAAACCCATTTTGAAAATACCCCATTAATTCCTCGTTGTGGAGGGTAACGTGGGAGATTCTTGCCACAAATTTCATGTCCAACAGGAAGAAAGAAGAGAACGAAATATAATTAATGATATTACACGTTTAATAGGTGTATTTTTTAAATAAAGTAATAGTTTCATAATAAATAATATAAAAGTTAATTCTCAAAAAATTAGTTTAATTTGTAGCGTAGCACATGTCGAGTATTTCTAAGGGAGGGGTAGGTTAGATAGTGGGAGACAGTAAATTTCATCTTGACGAGGGCATCAATAATTTGAGTGAATAAATGTGTTAAGAATTTCATATCAGATAGATAAAAATTGAAAAAATAGAATATAAATTGTTGTGGATTTCATCTTAACAAGAGTGTTAATAGTTGGAGTAAGATAGTGTGCCACAAATTTCGTAATAGAATAGAATATAATAAGTACTATTATACATTTTAATATGTATATATGTTAGAAAGAGGCTAATTATGTCATGACACTATTCTTTCAAAACTACATTTCATAATTTATTATTATTTTTTTATAATCACGTGCAATAGAATGATAAAATCTATGTATATTATTTATTATATACTCGGATATATATATATATATATGGTTTTAAATATTACTTTATGATAATTAATTAAATAAATATTGTATCCCAAATGGCACGTGGATGGGAACCAGACCAATTCAATAATGATTTTACTAGGATTAAATCATGTAGATAATATGAAGCAGTATTTTGGACGGATTTCATTGTCTTGTCAATTTGAATATGATGCTTGTGAGACTACAGGAGTAATTGTCATAAATATATTTGTATGGGGGCCCAATAAGTGGGGAATTATAGCTTGTGGGCACTCATGTTTTTTCTTTGGAGCGAATTATAAAAAAAGAAAATAATAGATGCCAGAAACTTCACTGGTCAATTTGTTTTAAAAACTAATTTTCTGAAAGAATTTACGGGAATGGCCCGATTTCAAGAATTAACTTTTCTTTTTTTTTTTCCTCTGAATTTTTAGCAAATTAAAGATATAAATCACTCGAAAACTAAAATGTTCATTAATTTTAGTTTTTATATTTTCGTAATTTTGTTTCTTAAACATTCAAAAATGATAAAATAAAATAATTTGAGGACGATATTGTAAAAAGTAGACATTGCTTGCTAAGTTGACAAAATCATTATTTAAAAAAAAAAGGAACTCGTGGCATTATCGTAATTTTAAGTATTTTAATCAAAGCATTTTTTAGAAATCCGAGCAATTAAAATGAACTATAATTGTTTACAAAATTAACAAGGCAGTTTAATATACATGATGTCCAACAATTTTAATGCTACATACATACATGCAATGCCTTGTATTATCTCAAATTTAACCCACCATTTGAGTATTTATTACAAACAAACCCTCAGATCATTCGGTAATAAACCATCTGGAGAGGGCTAAATGTGAGTGGTAGGATTAATGGGATTGTAGTAGAAACCACGTTGAGGTGAGACAGGACTGAAAGGGTTGAGTCCAAAAAATTCAAATCTCTGGTCACTTCACAAACGTCCATATCACGTGTGTAGAAACAAGGGTGGACCAATTAATATATTTCATAAAGTCAAAATTTTCTTTAAAAATTTAAGTTTTATTTATTGCATTAAATAGTAAAATATATTTTATTTTTAAAATATACAATTTAACCATTTTTATTTTTCACTGGAGATAATTTTTACCTTGTAGTAAAGAGAGGTATTCAATAAATCAAACCAAACTGTTTATATAAATAAAATTGTGATTTGATTTAGTTCGGTTTGGAAATAGATTTTTTTATATAGTTTGGTTTGATATTTAATATCTAGACAAATCGTATAAATCGAATTAATTCATATAATTTTTATATATACAAAATTAAAAATCTTATTTTTATATATAATATATTTTTATTATTTAATTGTATATTTCTTTTTTGTTATCTTTTATATTTATATTCATTCTAATAATTAATTATTTTTCTTTGCAAGTATGTGATATTTATTAGTATGAGTGAAATTCTGTAATATTTTATAAATATATTTATTATATAATATACAACTATTATAATTGATTGATAATAATAAATTTATTAAGTTAAACATGTTTTAAAAAAATAGATGACCAATTTTTAAAAAAATTTTATAAAATTTTTTATGAAAGTAATGAATTTTATTTATTTTATTTTACAAATCATAAATTATAATTTGAAACTGAATTAAACCGTAAACTGTAATTCAGTTTGATTTATAAAAATTACAAATCATAAAGTATAATTTAATTTGAATTTGAGTATTAAATCGAATTAAACTGAGTTATGATCACCTTTGCTGACAAGAGGGTCTAAACTCGTACTAACATACAATTAAAATTTTTTGGCTTCTTATAAATTATAATTTGAAAAAATAGACTAAAATTTTAAACTTTCAGGAAATAATATTAGGAAATCAAAACCTAGGGGGGGGTGCCACGTCATCCAACAAAATCTAAAAATAAAAATAAAACATATAGATTATTTTTAAAATTCCATATTAATGTGAGTAGCTGAGTTGATTTTAATTGCATGGACTAATCAATATCATGACTTGAATTGAAGCAATTATAAAATGGTGGTTATGACAGGTCGATTCATGGGAGGAAAAAGTTAAGGCCTTTGCTTCAAACTTAACAGTATCATCATATTCAGGTTGCCTTGCATTCAAAGCGACTCCCCCAACTCTTCCACTTATACCAGAAGATTCTCCAAAAGTCGCTTCTACCATGATCAAGTTTTTACCTAACAACCAGAAGAATCTCCACAATTCGCTTCTACCATCTTCAAGCTTTTTACCTAACAAGATAATATAAACAAAGCTCTGTGAGATTTAAGACTGGCGGCAAAAGCCCTGTAAAATAAACAAATCTCTATAAAATATATTTTCCTTTTTCAATTTCTACGAAGCAAATGGACAAAAATAACATAAGCTATGTGAGATTTTTAAGAAGGTTGTAAGCGGCATTTTCAAGTTTCACCAATTCATCCAAACAAAAATAAACAAAATTATGAACAATTGAGTGGTTATAATTCCTGCTGATTTAAAACTAATGGCATTATTATTATTATTATTACTACTATTGCTGCATATGTGTCATGGTCTTATATTACACAGAGTGAAGGAGAATGATTAAGTTATAAGTGAAAGTATCGTATGTTCTAATATTTTATTTTTTTAAAAAAGATAATAATTCTATGACATATAAATCACATATCTTAAAAACAAAACAAATTATTGTTCTAATAAAGTTTTTAAGACATAACTTGCTAAGTTTGTGATCTTTCTATCTATTCTAGGAAGAAAGTTTCATACCTATTTACATTTATCATATGAAGGAAATAATATATCTATGTATAACATTCATCAGAATTGTTATTTCTATTACATTCTAAAATAAAATTTAAGCATCAAATATAACTAATGAGCTTATGAAATACATTTAAATAATCAATAATTAATAGTTATCTGATTCAAATGGCTTCAATTTAAATTTTGAAACCAGTAAACCACCTGTGAAAATTAACCAGTAGAGTCTATTTAATTTGTGGTAAAAAGGAGGAGAAAAAATTAATAATAATAAAGCAAATTTTCACAATTTTAAATTGTTAATAACAATAAAAGTAATAGTAATTCATGCTTATCTGTTGCAATCCAAAACAATTAGTAATTAAAAATAATTTGTGAGCAACATGACTGGAAAAAGGAAAGGAAGACGACAACAAATGACAACGAAGATGTTAGAAGAGATTTCATTTTTACTTGGGTTTCCTGAAATCCCGTTTAGAAGCATACCGAAAAGTGAAGTGGATTAAAAGCAATAGTTTAAGTGCTTTTTGATTCCCGATTAAGAGGAACTAAGTCTACATGCAATGATCTATGTTTGGCAACCGCAAGAAAATTTCAAAGTTTCTCTAGAGAATATAGTATGATCGTGCCAAGTCAAGATCGGGTCAACCCAACTCACCAAACGGGGCCGGCTTTTGAATTTTCAAATACAAAGTTGCTTGGACATGAGTGTTCGTGGGGTTATAATTAAGAAGAGTTTTCCATTTGTCTAAGTCCAAGGTGATAAACAACTTTGGACGGCAAAAGATTTGAACAAGAGAATCCATATTTATTGCAAAACTAAGTTTTCAATTTTCACAACGTTAGACTTTGTTTGGTCGTGCAATTGTTTAAGTCAATGACCATATTTTTTTAAATATATCTCTCACGTAGATGACCCATAAGCATTTAATAATGATATATTCGTTGTCTCATTTTCATCCTTTAGCGAGGATTTATAAATGAGTTGAAATTGAATTCATTCTCATGTCACTCAATTAATCAGATTTATACATAATTTAAACATAAATTAGGAAGAAAATATAAATCTTGATTTTATCTATTATTTGTTTATTTATTTATTTTTGTTATAAAAAGGACATAAAAGCTTGAAAGGAAACTAAAAATATTAGGAATCCGAACTCTAGATAGTTTTAGAAAGCTCTCAAGCTTGGGAGAAGAAAAGTTTAATCTTTCAAACTTGGCTCACAAGAAAGGCTTGATTTGGCAATTAAATTTGCATAAACTTCAAGACCTCTATTTATACAAACAATCTCTCTGATTGTTATTAGAAAATAAGCATATGATAAATTCTAGATAAAAGAATGACGAATTCGATATAACTCATTCGTTTATCAATTATCGTATTCTAAAAAAATTTGAGTCTATTTCAAGATCATCCATCTCATACTTAAATTTCACACTAATTTGTTTTTTATTTTTATTTTAAAATTAAAAAAATAAAAATATACATATCTAGATTTGGCCCCAACTCGTCACTTGTAAGTGGGCCGGATTGGATTGGCTCCTTAATTTTAAAAGCATAAAGTTGAATATTAATTAAAAAAAAAGCAGCTTGCCTAAAGGAACCGCGTAGATTTGAACAAGTGATTCATACTGAAACTACCCAATTTGACCACAACGCTTTGTCCAAACTTAATGGACCTTTCTTAAATTTCTAACAATTAATTGAGCCATCACGTGAAAATGAAATTGCTTACTGGGTCCCGATTATGTTTTCTGCAGCTTTCTTTGACTTTGGGCTCCCCAAACTTTATGTGGTCAGCTTGACTTTGTCAAGACTACTGTTTCGGAGTACCGGTTGTTCATTGTTGTTCTGATTTACATTGGACCCTAATAAAACAGGTTTCTGGTATCCATGAAACGGGCCTACTAACCAGTGCATGGGTGGAGCAGGTCATTAAATGGGCCTATTCAATTATTGGGCTGTAGGCCCAATACCATGGGCTTGGACTTGGTTAATCGATAAAGCATTTTTCAGGGATGCTTGAATTATTGTCGCCCATGTTGCCGGCTTATCTGGAGAATGTGGATACAGGCACGTACATAAACGGGTTGGTTTAGATCAAATTAGGTTGATTTGAATTCGAATTCGATTATCAATGTATATATTCGAATTCGATCTGAAATTCTATAGAATTTCTACTTGTTATTACCAAATTCAAATCCGATAAAAATCTAAAATTCGATCTGAATAACTGTTAATAATAATTAAAATCAAATAATCAATAAGTAAAAAATATGTAAAATCAAATAAATTATTATATATGAATGATAAAAATTCATATAAGATTTATACTTAATTATTTTTCTTTTATTAAAATATAAATAAAATTAAAAAATAAATTGTTATTTATGAATGATAAATAATAACTTTTGTTATATAATATATTACAAAAGTGACGATAGAATTCAAATATTTTATAAAATTATCAAGTTTTATTTGTATTATAGTTATAACTTAGAAAAATTTATAATCAATTCATTCAAGTGTTTCATGAAATTTCAAAATTAATTAATTATTAAAAATAATACTTACTAGAAAAACTAAAATTAAGAAAAGTAGAAGAATATTATAAAATAGTTTAGAAAAAATATACATTATTCTATTAAATAAAATACATCACAAATACAAATTAGTGCATTATTAATTATAATGTCATATATATTATATTATATATAAAAGTATTTTTTAATATATATAATTATTAATTAAATAAAAGTTATTATTAAAATATTTGGATTTGGATTTTTAACGGATCGGATTGCTTAATTTTATATCCAGTCCACTTATTTTGGATTACGAATATTTATAATCAAATTTAATCTATCTGACATTTTAATTGGTTAAATAGCCTAAAATTCGGATCGAATTTGGATCGAATTCGGATTAAAATCCAACCCATTGACAGCCCTAGATGCAGTTAGTGCATGTGAGTTTCGTACTCATTCTAGTTTTTGTGAATTTTATATTTTACATAATAATAAATATATACAATTAAAAATAATCTATAATTAACAAATTAATTTCTAATTTATTTTTGAAATGACTTACTGTATTTTTTGAAATTTTATTTATTATCCTTTATCTATTATAATATTTGAGTGACTTTTATTTCTAACAATCTATTTATTTTGAGTCTTGGATTGAATGGAAGTTTTTTACCCAACGTTTTAAGGACCTGCAATTTCCAGCCACAGCTTCAAATTGCGCGTGCGAGAAATCTGAAGGTCCGGAGGAGATCAGACAACCAAGCGACATGGAACCATTAGGCATACAAAATCCACCCCCTTAACATGCCACGTGGCAAGCAATGTCCCATTTTGTCACCCAAAGTTGACGTTAAATGACAAAATAATCCCTGGCATATGACGTGCCGCTTTTACATTGGTTCTCTCCATTGCATCTGGCAACACAGGCGCTTCAGAGTTACAGATGATTCGGTGCGACGCAGCACCATAAAAGGCTGGTTTGGTCTTCACGATCAGAGGCGTTGGCTTGTAGGGTTTAACGCGGCTTTGCTTCGCCTCTATCCCCCCTCCACTGGCTGCCAGAGGCGGAGTCCTGTAGAGATAGGCACAGGAAGTTATAGGTGTCCGCACAATAGAAAGCGAGGGTTTTGGTTTTGGTTGCAAAATCTGAAGCATCTATCTCTTCGTAGTTCAATTAATTACAGGGACATTACTCATGGCTGAAACTATGAACAGTTCATCGAAATCAGATGAATTATATGCACTCTCCGATGTGTTGTTGGATCATCTGGCAGAGGCTCCGAAGTTAGAAGGATCTCTGTTTTCTAGAAAGATAGAATTTCACTTGGCCAGGAAGCCGTTCTCTGGTTTCAGCAACGGAGGTGCGGGTTTCCGGTTGGAGACCCTGAACCCATCAAGCTCGGATTCCCGGGCGGCCGACGGTTGTGGTCAATCGGCACCGCCTGGGAAGAAGCAAGACGGCCCTGATTTTCTTGATGTCGGGTTGGATCCCGAGCTGAGTTTTCCGATTACGTTCAAGAGAATTGTGAGTTGTTTTTGGCCTTTGCAGCTTGTTCTTGATTGATTTGAATATTTCATGGTTGTCTTACGGTGTAATTGTCTAAAATGCTTGCTTCAGCTGCGGAGGTAGTGTGATTTGAGGCTTATTTCTTTGTATTGCGGTTACTTTTGCTGAACTTTGGATAAAATTTTGGTTCTTTACTGATTACTCCATCATTGTTTTGGCTATGGTTCTTACAAGATCCAGCACGGGGAGCAGTGGGGTTGGGATGACTTGCTTTGGATAATGGAAAAGGAAATATCTTAATTGGGTTGAAGGATTGTTTAATAAGTCCATTAGTGGTCTTCTGTAATGCTTGGGTTGATTCAGACATCTGGGCATGATGTTGCTCTTCTAAATAGATATGTGAAAATCCTCAAAAGAAAACACTTTAGTCCTAGTGCCTAATACTCTCACATGATGTAGATATGTTAATATCCTTAAACAGAACACTATTAAACTTCTGCAAAGGAAAGATAGGGCAACATCTCCCATATATATAACGAGGTTAATTTTATATTTTGAAGCAATTATGCTTATGCAGCAATGGTATAGTCTTACCATTCTGCTGAAGTACACATGTTTGTGATATAATTCTCTCCAGAAAATTCTCCTATGTTCATTGCTTAGGTTCTGATAGTCACCAACACAAGTTTGCAACTTTTAAGAATTCTTTTTCTTGTGCATTTCAGCCTGGCTAAACTCAATATATTGGCTTCAATTAAAAGGCTGTCATCATCTATTTCAGAGCGTTTGGTGATTGGAAGTTACTCTGTTGTCTTGCAATGATAAATTGCTGTTGTCTTGATGTTTGTGAAGAATTTATTTTATTTTTAGCCAAGGGCCTTTCTATAATTGGTAATGTATTTCTGTCATCTTGTAATATTTGATTTTTTTTAAGCTTGTTTCTTTATGTTTTTGGCCATTACGATATTATATTTGGGCTTATGTGTTACCATAGTGGTTGCCTTGGTAATGCAGTTTGTGATGTTCAAATCAGTCCATGGTTGATTTTATTTATTTATTTTTTTTTTGTGACATCTGTCTGGATAGGAAATGTGTGTTTTAATGTAGTTGAATCATTTTAACTTTTTAAGTTATGGGAGGGATTGCTTAATCATGTTGCTTATTCTTTTATCTATTTTTTTTGAAATAAATTTATTTTAAAGACTTTGATTGATTTGGCTGTGTTCAATTATTTTCTTATTTTTAGTTTAACATAGATGAATTTCTACTTGGTTTTATCAAGTTGTTTAACCACGGAGATATGGAAACTTCACAGGGTGCAGGACTGGAAAATCTGGGAAATACATGTTTTCTCAATTCAGTATTACAGTGTCTCACATACACAGAGCCTTTAGCAGCATATTTACAAAGTGGGAAGCATCAAAATTCTTGTGAGTTTTGTTACCCTCTTTGCCTTTCTCATGCTTGTAATTCACATTCTAACTGCAACACATTATTATATAATGTTCAACTTTTATATTCCCGGTATATTCCCTGAAAAATTTATCTATTTAGTATGAAATATTGTTGAATTATATTTCGACGATGTATGGAAGTCCATGCACTAGAAGATATAATTTTGGAAATACCATGTAGTTAAATTTGAACCTGAAGTCTACCATCTGATTGATGTTGGCTTAGGGAAGCATTTGATTCCTTTATATATAACACGTACGTATGTATATAAATTTAAAGGATATTTTTTGGGTATGATTATTTTGTGGTTCCTATGTTAATTTCCATCTTTAGCATGTTTTTTGTCTAAAAATGATATTTGTATCCTTCATAACTTGTTTTTAATTAATTCATGAAGGCCGTACTGCTGGATTTTGTGCTTTGTGTGCCATTCAGAAGCATGTTAGTCGTGCTCTACAATTAACTGGTAGAAGCTTGGCACCAAAGGAGATTGTTTCAAACTTAAGGTGTATCCTTACACTTGGGGATCAGATAAGTTTCATGAAATTTCAAAATAAAGACTAATGTTTCTTTTTTTCAATTGCAATCATTATGTGTTTATCTGTCTTATAGTGGTGAAGAGTTTAAAAAATGGAAAATATATTTTTCAATGTGAGGGGAGGGTTCAGTTTTTAGATTTGAATATTATGGCAGCTGTTTGTATGACTGTTTGATTTAATTTTTTTAGTTTTCTTTTTTTGGTTTTAATTTCTGATATATTGTAATCGTGTTGAGACAAACTTTATATGCCAAAATGAAATTAGTAATTTAATTTATATTAAACTGACTTTGCTTCAAGCAGGCTTAAATTAAATTGTTCTCCATATTTCCCTGCTCGTTATGGATACAAGAAAGAAGGGGAAATGGAAAGGACAACACCAAATACAATTGGATCTTTCTTTTTCCTTGTGTTTTTCAGAATCTGTAATCCTTGACCACATATTAGGCATATCTCGAAACTTCCGAAATTCCAGGCAGGAGGATGCTCATGAGTACATGGTAAATTTGCTGGAATCAATGCATAGATGTTGCTTACCTGCAGGAGAACCAAGTGAATCCCCTAGTGCTTATGAGAGAAGTTTGGTTCACAAGATATTTGGTGGCCGCCTCCGTAGTCAGGTTTTATTTCTTGCTTGGATTATAGAAGATGTTACTTTTGTTACCATGAATTGGATTAATATATAAATATTGGCAGCAGTCTGGGATTTCTTCTAGATGGACTTGCTCTTGGTAACATTGGAATCTGTTTGGTTTTGGAACTTCTGCTGTTTGTTCCATTTTTAGTTGTATATCTTTTTCAGGTGAAATGCATGCAATGCTCTTTCTGCTCCAACAAGTTCGACCCTTTCCTAGATTTAAGTCTTGAAATTCTCAAGGCAGAATCTTTGCAAAAAGCACTAGTGCACTTCACTGCCAAAGAATATTTAGATGGGGGTGAGCGGCAGTACCAATGTCAAAGGTGCAACCAAAAAGTAAAGGCTCTAAAGCAGCTCACAATTCACAAAGCTCCACATGTTCTTACCATTCATCTAAAGCGTTTTGGTGCACATCAACATTGGCAAAAGATTGACAAGAAAGTTCATTTTGGTCCTGCATTGGACTTGAAGCCTTTTGTCACTGGTTCTTATGTAAGTGAACTGTCTATCATGAACGTATATCCTTAGGATTTCTGGTGTTGTATTTAAAGGTAAATTGTGAACCAATTTTCGGAATTGAGAAAGATTGGAACCTGATTACTCTGCTGTCTATGAAAGGTGGGTCTCTGAGATATTTGCACTGGGTTTTCTATTTGTGAAATTATCTTTAGAATAACAAGATGTGATTTCCTTTCCATATGGACTGTGTCTTAGAAGTATGGATGCATTCTCAAAAGCACTGATTTTGTTTGGTAATAAAATAATATTCTTTGATGTTACATTTGGATGAGAATAAATTTTGGAAGATATGTTGGCCAACTGTTAAAGAAGATAAATGAGAGGTATGATAGGGAATGGATTGAAAGCTTTTGATGTATACGTCTTTTTGAAACATTCTCTCTTGCATTTGCTCCATTCTCTTCATCAATGCCTTAGGTTACCGTCTGTCGTTTTGTGTGTGGTTCTTAAAACATATTTTCCTGACAGAACTTAAGTCCAGCACAGCCTTGAATAGTTCATGGAAATTTAAACCCTTGTTGACTTGACATTGTCGTATTGTTTGTGGGGGCTTCTCCAACAGGCACTTCATCCACTAGATTTATGCATTTTCTGGCATAAGTAATTAATTTTTCTTTCTTAGGAATTCAAGGTTATTCTATAAATGCCCTTAAGCTGCCAGATGATTGGATGACACATTGCTATTTGCTATTTTTTTCTGGGGAAAAAAAATTGACTGGACTTTTGACATTTGTCTAGTGGATAATAATTCCCCATGGCACAAGGACTCTTGTTGATCTGGAAGATGATCTATCATGTCCTTAGTTACTCTTTTAAGTGTCACTGATAGTGATTAGATGAACAAGTGTGGCCTAGTCACTTTCCAATGTTAGTCTATGAGCCTTGGTCTTCTGTTAATGACTATATTTTTACATTCTCCAATACTTAGCAGGATGGAGATTTGAAGTACACTCTTTATGGTGTTCTTGTTCATGCTGGTAGCAACACACGCTGTGGCCATTACTACTGTTTTGTCCGCACATCAAGTGGCATGTGGTACTCCCTTGATGATCATCAGGTATTAGGTCTTCCACGTCTATGGTTACTGGTTTCTTTTTAGAGGTTGTTTAGATGTAATAATGAAAAGCTTTATCTGTGAACATCATGTATTATTTTCATTGTGTCTTTGAACTCACTTGAATTTCTTTCCTTCGGAACCACATGGTTTCACTTAAAACTTTCTTTTATTTATTTTAAATATAACTACTAGGCACTACTCTGGAGCTTCAACTTCATATTTCACTATTACTTTGTACATCCATACAACCTTATTGTGTGGTACTGCAAGATTATAATCTAACCTGCTGCTTTGGTTGTCATTTGCTGCCATTATGTTCGCTTGCTTTCTGCTGGCTGGCATGATCTATCTTTTTACTTTGTTGATGTGTTCTTTCACTTATGGTCTTAAAGGAACTTAGACACTCTTACTGAGGTTAGACTGCTAGATTGTGCATCTCAGATTGGATAAAATCGGCATAGTGTTACAAGAAGACTTTAAAACTTAAAGTGAACTACGGTTTGGTATGTGCCATCTGGAACATCGTATACTTGCATTTCAACACTGTGAATAAGAGTCCATATTTTAAACAACCACTAAAAATTATGTCAATTATTTGGCTTGTTAAGTTGATTGCTATGCTGTAGCCTACTTGATCTGGTATTTGGTATGTAGACCTTGGTTTGCTGATTTACTATTTATTAGATTTGTTAACAATTGGCATTGTTGTTGTTGTTGTTTTTTTTTTTTTTAATTTTTTAATTTTTATTTTTACCATGCTATTCTAAGCCTGAACTGCCCTTCTCACTTGCTTATTTGTACCCTGCATCAAGCTTTCTGGAACTCTTGTGCATTTAGACGAGGGCTTTTTAAGTCAAAATGCAGTATTTAAAATACTTCTAGAGTTGGACTTTGTAGCCTTAGACTAGACTTTTGGAATTCTTTCATGTTGGATGGGCAAAAAATACCTTTCAACCCTGGTTTTCATGCTAGAAATACTGGATTTGCTCCAAAATGTCTGTGATTATTAGCAGCTTAGAAATTGAGGGGAAGAATGTTACTATCTTGTTAGAAAGGGCCTTGGTTCTTTTTTTCACAGAAATGATCTGGCTTTGAGAGAAGCCAAGGGAAGCAAATAATAGGATGTTCAGGTTGCAGTCTGGGTGTTTTCTCCGAATCAAGCATTATTGCACACTACTATATATTTAAATAAATGATATAGCTGTGTAAATGGTTTGGCAGTTTTGTATGAAAATACAAACTGCACCTACTTTAAGCCATAATTTTATAAACACTCAAACCTAACCATACTTTTTTCTTTCTTTTCTTTTCTTTTTATTTTTTATTTTTTAAGTTTACAAACTAAAGAAAACCAGATTGGGCTTTTTAGTTTGGTTCAGCATTTTAAACTACTGAGTAGATGTATCTACCAACACTCCTATGTTGATCTTAAAACCTTTGTTGCCTTAAAACCTTTGTTGTCTTAAAACCTTTCTTCTCATTGAAGTGGAAGGGCCTTTGTTGCATGTTATATGTCCTAAGATACCTCAAACATGGGGGTTGATTGGTGATCTTTGGATCTTAGATGAAATATTTTCTTTTGGTTAGATATAGAATCATTGTCTCACTAATAGTTGTCAAATCATGAATTGTATTGAGAATCGTTTATTTAATTTTTGAATTGTGAATCATGAATCATAACGTGTTAGAAACACATCAATAAAACACTTAGGGGGCGTTTGGTTGGCCCGTTTTCTATTTTCATTTTCAATAAAAACAGAAAATGGGCCTGAAAACATGTTTGGTAAGTGTTTTCATTTTCATTATTAGAAAACATTTCTAAAATTCGATAAACAAGAGAAAACGATAAAAAGTTGTTTTCTCTGTTTTCTGTAAAAAGTGAAAACACGGTGGTATAATCGTAATTTTTTCAATTTTCGGTACCTTTTTTATACCACTCACTTGGATGCCACTGTGCTCATCTCTTCTCCCTCTCATCGCCCATCTCTTCTCCTTGTTGCCTTTCTCTCAAAAATGCAGAGGAAGCGTCGTTATCTCTCCTCTCTCAGTCACCATCTCTCTCTCTCTCTCTCTCTCTCTCTCTCTCTCTCTCTCTCTCTCTCTCTCTCTCTCTCTCTCGTCTTTCTCTCTCTGTCTTGCTCTCTCATCTTGTCTATTGTCGACCTTCCCGACGACCACAGATCCGAACAATGCTGTCGCCTACCTTACTTGAAGATCTGAAGACCTTTTGTACCTTTTGATTTGCAAAAATGGTTCCAAAATCCCAGCGTGGATGGCTGCTCAAACAGGAAAAACAGCAGTGAAATTTCAGCAATAGAAATTGAAATTTTTTCAAATTGATTTGGGGTATTGTTGTTCGGATCACAAGATTAGAAATCCATGAAATTTCTTCAAAAGAGCTGAAATCACAACAAAAACAAAGTCGGGTTGCAATCGGGTCTGTTTGACCCGATCGCGACCCGACTAGAGGTTGAAGACGACCCATTTTGTGAAATTTCATTTTGGTCCCTTGTTTCTTCTTTATTATTCAATTTAGTCTTTGTGCTTTTCAGATTTCGTTTCCAAACCTGGAATTTCGATTAAATCCCTATCAGAAGCCCTACAATTTTAATTTCATTCAATTAAGTCCTCATTTTCAATTTATTAAAAATGGATTAACCAAACATATTTTTTCTTTGTTTTCATTTTTTGAAAATAAAAAATGGCAAATCTTACCAAATATGTTTTCTAAATTTGAAAATTTTGAAAATGAGAACTATTTTTTAAAAAATAGAAATAGAAAAGGAAAAGGGAAAACATTTTCGCAAACCAAATGCCCCCTTAGGTATAGATGATTTCATATTTAAGACAAACAAAATACATAAAAGTCTCAAATAAATACTTAAATATTTCACAATAATAGGGCTATATATTTTATCATGGGATGCCAAACCGAGATAAATTTTATAAATTAAACTAATAAAAGAAAATAACACAATTAATTTAAAATTTTTAATATAAAAGAAGTTTCTAACATTAAAATTTATACAAATTTATGCAATTACTTAATGTAAAATGATTATGAAACTGTTAATCATTGATTTAGTCTACACAAATTGTATATTAAACATAAGTATTTATCAATTCATAAATTGTATCATGAGTCATATCGAGAATCATATCGAATCGTGCATGAATTGCACGATTCAAATGCTTTTACGATTCAACAGCTGATACAAATAGCTGGCTTCACAAATCGTATTGAATCGCATGAATTGAATGGTGAATACAATTCTAGCAACACTGGTCTCACTTATCAAGACTTTTGTTTGACTTTAACTTGCATGGTAAGATTTGAGATTTCTATTTTTCAAATTCACTGTGATCATAGTGCATTGAGAATTGACTTGATATTACTTCAATTGTGAAGAGAGTTTGGTTTCACCATTTAATGGTCAATGAAGCCTGGGTACCTCTGAGGCAATTAATCCATGGCAATTGTATTTATTGATCATCTATCAGTTATTTGAACTGCATATTGCATAAGGATACCCCCTCCCTAGATGAAAAAATCGTACAGTTTTTATAATCTCTCTTATTTTATTTTATTTTTTGGACAGCTTGTATGCTGGGAATAATGTTTGATGCTGCTGACACTGGATCTAGTTCATAGCATTCAATTGCTGTGCGAGTTAAATGCATGTTCTTTTTTGATTATTGTACTGAGAGAGATTTCTGATGTGATTTAATTTAATGGATTACAGGTTCGACAAGTTAGTGAAAAGGTAGTTTTGGAGCAGAAGGCCTATATGTTGTTCTATGTCCGAGATAGAAGACAATTGTCTCTAAGAAAGCCTGGTGATGCTTTTAAGAAAGAAAGCTTGGTTGTAAATCCTATGGGAGCTAATTTGCTTTCAAACTCTAATCAAGGTCTAAAAGGAACAATTCAAAATGGGCCAGTTGATAAAAAGGTAAATGGTGTCAATCCAATTGCTGTTGTAGCCCATAAGAATGAAAATATTACTAGTTCACTGAATGAAAACATCAAGAAGGAAGCTTTGATTCAAAAAACTGATTCACCAAAAATGGTAGAAAGCTTGGGGCTCACAAAAGATTCTTCACTACATGCTTCATCTAAAGTACCAATTTCCAAGGATGCTGTAAATAGGAATGTGCTAACTAATGAATACAGTAAGGAGAATGATGTGAAGAAATTGGGTAGCTTGGTTGCACCGGCACCCAGTTGCAGTAGCCTACTGAATTTGATTGCCAAGGAAGAGCCAAGTAATGAGGTTGCAAAGCCATCTAACAACACCGGAGGAGGAAGCACTAGGAAAAATCTAAGTGATTCCATTCCCAGTGTCCCTAATTGCTGCAATGGGCAGAATAATTTTGGCAATTTGTGTACAGCAGGAAAAACAGACAAAGTCTCTGAAAAGGTAACTCTCCAGTTTTTTGCACCTTAGATATCCCTTTTTTGACCATCTTTTTCTTTTTACTATTTTTCTATAAATCCATTTTCATAATGTGGTTTCATGCAGGATTTTGGTGATGAAAAAATTGAGAAAATTGATCCTGCAAAGTCATTAAATCATCTGATACGTGAAAGTGGTGAGGTGAGTTTGTCCACTCTTTGAGACCTTGTACTTCATGATGTATTTATTGTTGAAGTGTTTGTCTAATTCTCTATTTTGGTCTTTTCTCTCTTTTCTTTTTATATCCAGATTTCCAGGAAGAGGACTGTTGATAATAGTATTCAGCAAATGGGTATTATGGAATCAGCCAAATCACTGAGCCTGCAAATGAAACATAGATGTCAACAGGATGCTCTTGATTTTAAACGCCTCCCGAAATTGAAGAAAAAGTTGCTTAAGTATCAGGTTATGACCATGTACTTTAGCTCAAGCATCCTTTTCAGTGCATCATTAAGCCTGCGGAAGAAGATGCACAAAAGAATTAAGAGGCGTGTTGCAAAGATCAAGAAGCTTTCTCTGGATCATTTGTCTGATAGGGAGGGTAGCACAGCAGATTGTGGGCCATCTACATCTGAGATTACTAAGACACTGTCTGTTGATGATGATGCTCACTCTCAAAGTAGGCTCTTGAAAACCAGGTTGCATAAGAAAGATGATATTGGTCTTTCAAGGAATATAAAGAGTCCTAATTGCAATGTTGGGGAGGGGATTAGTGATGAACTTGGAGCCAGACGTGATGAAAATGGTGCTATGCTTGCAAGGGATAAGCAACCACAAAGAAATTGTGGCTCAAGTCTGATGGGAAGTCACCAAGATGCTTTTGGGGCCAACTGTTCAAAAGAGAGCAGAAGAGTATCCGGACACAGTGGTTTGATGAGCATACTTACCAGAGGTTTGGAGGATAGAGTTGGTGAGTGATAGAAGTTTTTAATTTGATGGTTTTTGTTAGCATCAAACTTTATGATTTAAAGTGAAAGTATGCTATGCATTATTGTGAGGTTATTTTACTTAATGATCTGGGTTTTGTCAATTGCAGTAGCACGCTGGGATGGACTAGAATTGCCTACATCTCAAATTACAGAATCCACTACTGCAGAGGCTGTTGGTATTGGCTATGTAGTTGATGAATGGTAAGTTGATTTTTACATCATAAATCCTCCTATTATATGAGTTTGTTAGAATATAAAGACAATGTCCTAGGGTCAAAGTTGCTGTTTAACTTAAATTTTGGGTCCAATGAGATTTAAGTCTATAAGCCAACTTCTTTCTGCACATAATTTTGTCCGCATTTGGTTTAAGGAGTTCATCTGATCCCTGCCATGGTACCGGCAGCAGTGGGCTATGTTATTTTGTGAGCTGATAATTTTACATTTTGTGAGATTGGTGCTTATCAAATTTATATGATGCTAAAAATATTAAGACAGATTTTAGAGAGGACTAATGACTAAAAGGAACTCAACTGTGTTTCTATAACAAAACTTCTGCAGGGATGAAGAATATGACAGGGGAGGAGGAAGAAGGTGAGAAGCTTCAAGGATGCTTTTGGTGGACTGAATCCATTCCAAGAAATTGCAAGCAAGAAGGCAAAGTTGAAGAAGTTGAAGATGGACCAATCCAGCTCTGGAAACCAACCTTTCAGGATATAAGGGCGGTGTCTATTGACTCCATTCAGGGAGGAGCCTAATTTGTTTACCCTACCATATTTTTCGGTGCATCTTCATCGTGCTAATGACCTGGCTACTTAATGTAATACCAAATGCCTGAGAAATAATAATTTATTTTTGTGAGTTTATCTTTCATTTCTTCTTGATTTTTCATCTTAGCATCACGAATTTGTACTTGTGGGAGACCATATATTCCCAGAGCAGTATTAGAAAAAATATAGATGGTGTGAGAGGTTTGCTTCTCCTGGAATGTAACAAAGGCTTTGAGCTGGGATGTTTCATCCAAGAATTTTGTAGGGAGATTCTAGACAAAGAATCAATTAGAAAGTGAACTATTTATTTCCTGTCTTGGTGCTGCCTTTTTTCTTCTCTTATATTTTTTTGGACCATATCCCTTGATACTATTCGTACTTCTGGCGTATATTGTGTGGATTACCATATTTGCAGTTGAGAGTCCAATTAAATTAATTGGAAATGTTGGGATAGTTGTTAATATTAATAATATTTAAATAACGGTTTTATTTGTAAATTTGAAATGGCAGCAATTACATTGTCTTTATGGTCTAACAAACTCACATAATAGGAGGATTTACCGTGTAGAAATCAACCCACCATTTATCACCTACTTAAAAAAGATTCTGTACTTTGAGATGTAGGCAAGGCAATTCTAGTCCATCCCATCGTGCTACTGCAGTTGAGAGAATTTAAATCAAGCAAAACAACCTCACAATAATGAGATGTTGGCAATTCTAGTCCATCACACGTGCTACTGCCATGGAGAAAATCCAAATCATTAAGTAAAATAACCTTACAATAATGCATAGCTTACTTTTGCTTTAAATTAATAAGTCTGATGCTAACGAAAAATCATCAGGGGTAGCAGCTGATTAAAAACTTCCAACTATTGTTCACCATGTCCTCCAAACCCCTGGTAAGCACGCTCGTCAATCCACCGCGTCCTGATTTCATTGCTCTCTTTTGGACAGTTGGCCCGAAGAGCATCTTGATGACTTCTCACCAGATTTGAGCCACAAGATCTTTATGGTTGCTTATCCCTTGCAAGGGTAGCGCCATTTTCATAATGTCTGGCACCAAGTTCATCACTAATCTCACCATTGCAATTAGGACTTTTTACATTCCCTAAAAGACCAATATCATCTTTCTTGTGCAACCCAGTTTTCGACAGCCTATTTGGAGAGCAAGCATAGTAATCTTAGATGTAGATGGCCCACAATCTCCTACGTTACCCTCCCTATCAGATAAGTTCTCCAGAGAAAGCTCCTTTATCGTAGCAACTCGCCGGTTAAATCTTTTGTGCATCTTCTTTGGCATGCTTAACGATGCACTGAAAAGGATAATTGAACTGAAGTATATGTTCATAGACTGATACTTGAGCAACTTTTTCTTCAATTTCGCGAGTCGTTTAAAATCAAGAAAATCCTGGGACAAATATATTTGTTTGCAGTGATTCAGTTGATTTCATAAAATACTCATTTGCTGACTATCATTATCAAGAGTCCTCTTCCTAGACAAAGTTTTGATCCGGATAGAAAAAGAAAAGAGAGAAAAGGCTAAAATAGATAACTAGATAAGCGCTTCAACAATATATTTATCATGAATTACAAAGTGTCAAAAGAGCTGATAAATTCACCTCACTGCTTTCATATTTAAAATGATTTAATGACCTCAAAGGATCAATTTTCTCAATTTTTTCGTTACCAGAATCCTAGCACGAAACCACACTATGAAACTGGATTTACAGGAAAATGATAAGAAGAGAAGGATGGTGGCCGAAGAGGGATATCAGGGTGCAAAAATTGGAGAGGAATAGCAGATCCAATTTGTCACCTTTTTAGAGCTTTTATATCTATTTTGTCTGCCATACACAAACTGCTAAAATTATGCTGGCCATTGCAGCAATTACGGACAATGGGAATTGGGTCACTAAAACTACTTCCTCCTCCAGTGTTGTCAGACGGCTGTATTCCATGGCAATCGAATTCAGCGGGCCACTGCAAGTCTGCAATTGGGTGCGGTGCAACCAAGCTACTCGATTTCTTCCCACTATTCTCCTCACCGTCTTCATTAGTTATATCAGAGGTGGTTGCAGGCAAGGTGCCATCAAGACCCTCGTCAGATCTCTTTGTACCAGTTGATGGTCCCACGTTCCCATTTAGGGCATCCTTGGAAACTGGTACTTCAGTTGAAACACGTGGTAAAGAATCTTTTGTGAGCACTGAGATTTCTACCATTTTCTGTAAATCAGTTTTCTGAATCAAAGCTTCCTTCTTGATGTTTTCATTCAGTGACCTAGCAATATTTTCATTCTTTTGGGCTACAACGGTAGTAGGATCGACACCATTTTTTTCCTCTTCCCTTTACACGTTGATTAGAGTTTGAGAGCAAGTCAGCTCTCATGGGATTTTCAACCATCTCTTCTTTCTTAAAAGCATGGCCAGGCTTCTTTAGAGCTAATCTATATATTTATAAAAGCCATTCATTTTGTCTTGACATTTGTCTCATTCAGCAATTGACACATTTTCTCTTCTTTTTTTAAAATTTTTCTTTCTCTTATCATAACGGGCCTCTTACTTTTTATTTTGTATTTTTTTTTTTAATTTTTTTGAGTCTTCCACAATGGAGAAGCGCCCTTTCCCTAGAAATCAAACCCTCTCTTTTTTTGCCTTTCCCTGATCATGAAGCGACCTTTTAAATTTTTATTTTATATTTTATATTTTTAATTTTTTTTGGGTCTTCCATTATCGTGAAACCCTCTTCCCTAGAAACCAAACCCTCTTCTCTAGAAACCCTCTTCCATTTGTTTGTGCACAGATGAAGAAATACACTATTGGAGAACCTTTGAAAATCAGAACCCCGTCAGATCATCTATGCCTCTCTTTTTTTTTTGGATCTTCGACTGATCGTGAATCTGTCTCTTAGAAATTTTGATTTTCATGTGAAACCTTCTCCCGTTCAGGTCTATATAGATGAAGGAGGTGACCATGGGAGAACCATCTAGATCCCAAAACACCTTCAGGATCATCCATGGGGCATTCTGTATCTTAGCGCTTTCGGGCCGATGTGTAGCATGATTTGTTAGCGGCTCTGGCGATGGCAGTCCGAATCGAGGTATTGACACTGCGGAGGACCATCTATAGTTGGTTTATTCCTAGGCAATCAGTCATTGACATGTTTCTAGAGTGTAAAACGAGCTATTCAAGCGAATGGTGCGGGATCGGCCAAGTTAATGGACGACCATGGCTAGGGATGTGGCAAGTTGAAGGAAGGAAAGGAAGCAGAGGTATTGGGCTTTGTATAAAAGGAAAAAATATGGTGCCACACGGGATGTTTAGATTTGAGATTGTGTAGAAAGAGCCATTCGAGCGAATGGTGCGGGATCGGCCAAGTTAATGGACGACGGCGGCTAGGGATTCGGCGACTTAAAGGAAAGGGAACAGAGGTATTGGACTTTGTGTTAAAGGAAAAAAATGGTGCCACACCAGATGTTTGGATCCGAGATTAACGTATGACGTTGACGTACTATATGGGAGAGAATAGCATCACATCGGCTATATATCAATGGACGACGACAGCTAGGGGGAAGGCAGGTAACAGGGGTCCAGCTTCTTCTTCTTCTTTAATTCCAATTTCATACCGGTTGGCCAGTTTCCCAATTTTATACCGGTTGGCCGGTTTCAAGTTATTTTCCGGTTTGACTGGTTCTTTTGATGAATGATGTCAATTTAAACTAGTGGGGGTTTTTTTATCTATTATCTGGTCCAGTTTTCTCACATTTTATTTTTTTATATAGGACGTGGCAAGAGAATAAGAAAAAAGAGAAAGAATAATAGAGAAAAAAATAATAAAAATAAGAAAATAAAAAGATTGATAGATAAAATTATAAATATAGTAAGATAAAAATTAATAAATCCTAAAAAGAATTGTAAAGAGAGAATTTTAAAGCAGTACAAAGGGTTAATAAATTTTACAATAATATAATATAAACTAATAAATAGGAATTCATAATGTAAATAGATAGATGATAAAATTTGTGTTAAACAAAAAACTTTTAAATTAAAAAAAATTTGTCATACCATGGCATCAACTTAAGGTACAAACTATGTGTAGATTAATTAAAAATAAAGAATAAAATGAGAGATTTTAAATAATATACAAATGACTATTATTTTTTGTGTTTCACTTTGTTACTGGTTTAAATTTCAAATAAAAAATTTATGTTTTTTAGATTTCAAACAATATTAATATATTTGTGTTTTATTTTGATTTGGGCTTAGGGTTCTGCTTTACATGAGTCATCAAGAACTCTGGTAGGAAGTTTTGCCCCGTCCTTTTTTGAAGTAGTGTAATGATTATTTTTTTCAGTCTCGAGTTAAGTGTCTATTTTATATGCATACAGATATATGTATTAATGTATAATATAATAATAAAAAATATATTCAAATGAGGTTATATGTACTATATACAATTTAATAATAAAAATAAATAATTTTGTGAGCTTTTTGATGGGATTGATGCTTATTGAGTTTATATATAAAAGGTGAATGAAAAACTTTTGCTCAATTTGGTTTGAGTTTGAGTTTGAGTTTGGACGTAAGAGGACTTTCAACTTTGGTTTTTTGCATTTGTGGTAAGGAAATCTTTGGTTTTGTTTTTGTTATTTAGTGTTAGTATTTGTTGGAAATGCTGAGTTGCTTGATTTGTTTGTTCTCAGTTTAGTTTGGTTGAGGTGAATGTGAAAGGATTTAGCTCAAACGTGTGGCTCATTACTTTTCTTTTTTTTTTAAAAAAAAAAAAGTTTCGGTTTCAGTTTTCATCTTTTTTGTGAGTTTATCTTTTATCTTCATATTACTTCTTTTGTGACTTAATAGAATATGTTAAACATGTATTTCTTTTTTAGTTAATAATTTTAGAGATATTGGTACTCTAAGCATATTTGTTTTATTAAAATGTTAATATTCTATAAAGATGTGTGCATTTTTCCTTTTTGATGTTATTAATGTTTGGAAATTTGTTGTTGATTAATACATTTACTTTTGTTTTTGGGTTTTGAATTTTCATCTTCTTTGTGGGTTAGTCACTCCTTAGAAAATGTATTTTTTATATTAAGGTTGTTTTTCTCTTTTTGTTTTTACTTAGGATGGGGAAGCAAAGATGTTGGAACGTAGAACTCATAGAACTTGTTATTTTAAGCATATTTGTTCTATTAAAATGTTAATGTGCTACAAAGATGTGTGTATTTTCTTTTCTCATTTTATCAATGTTTGGAAATTTGTTGTTGATTAAGACATTTACCTTTTTTTTTTATTCTAAACTTTCATCTTTTTTGTGGGCTAGTTCTTCCTTAGAAAATATATTTTTTAAATGAACCTTTTTTTCTCTCTTTTTTTGTTTTTGCTTTGTTGTTGGGGGGAGGAAGGATGTAGGACTATAGAACTCATAGAACTTGCTACTCGGTACAAAATTATTTTCTGTAAGTGCTAATTTATGAGCAATCATTGACTTAAAAAGTAAGACAATTCAAAAGTTAAATATTAACTTTTTGTTCAAAAATAAAAAATCTATTTCTGAGGATAATCAAACTTAAAAAATCTTTAAAAAAAAATTAAATATGGTGAAAATTCAAAATTTTTCATAAAAAATTGAGAAACCCAAGAATTTCAATAATATGCAAACACCTTGAATTTAAATTCAAAAAGTTACAAGTTTTTCCTTAAACTATTTTTTAACCTTAAAGGATATAATATTTCCTATTTTATGATCAAAATTCATTTAATTACTTGGTAGAGACTTTCGTATGAGTTCAATGTTTGTATTGGGAGAAATTTTATTTTATTTTGTTTTTTAGTTAGAATTTTTTTTGGCCTATTCATTTTGTTTAGGTAGATGGATTTTTCTTATGCTTATTGCGAGACAACTTCATGTTATAATATTTTAGGGATTACAAATACATTTAGGATTGCAATTGTTGTTAATATATGATTTGAATGAACTTGGAAAGCTTTTTAACCTCCCAAGTTGCAGTTAAGTTTGTGAGATTGCTAAAAGTAAAAAATTTTCCAGTGACATTGCTTTATTGTGATGCCATAAACCAATTAAGAAAAAGTTTACAAAATAAAATAAATATGTATATTAAAACATTGCAAAAGTACGCCTAATACACTCTTACTCGTAGTATTTCAGGTAAGTTCATTATTTTGCTTTGATGTACTTTTTTGTTGTTTTTTAGAAGCGTTATTTTGATTATGGGATGGCACATGATTATAACTTTCTAGGTATTATAGATATATTCATGATTGAATTATATAGTAATTTTTAAGTTAGAAAAAGTTGGAACTATTTGTTGTTTAAATGACTATTCTTACTTCACAATGGAACTTAAGGATGTATTAAGGTCTTCTTCTTCGAAAGAAATATCTATTTTCAAGTCTACACGTTGACATTAAGTTGTATTTGTAAATTGGCTAGAAGTAATTAAATGGATTTAAGAGAGATAAGATTAACAAGAAAATTGATTCTCCAACAGAAGAGAACAAAATATAGTGCATATTATCAAGGTATTGTTATTGTAGTTTTAATTTTTAAAGGTATTTATTTTTTTCCTTTTTGTGCCATGGTAGAATTTTTCTAAGCCTTCTTTTTGTGCTTAGGTTAATCTCAATTTACTACATTGATGACACCATTGTGTGATAGTCGAAAAGGAAGCAATAGAATTGATGGTAGTGGACCTTCTCATACAATGCTGAAGTTCATTTAGTGTATTTTGAGATGCATTTCTTAATTTTTTGAACCTTCATAAGTCTTAAATTCTCTTCATAGAATTTTATTCTTGTTTGTATGCTTTCAACTTCTTTTTTTCTTTTTGCCTATATGTAGGCCAATCTCAATCTCAGCCTAATTATTCACTAGACACAAGCTTAACGAGAAAGCTGATTGTTGGACAGAAGAAGAGACAAGATCATGGAGAAAGTAATTATATTACTTTTGTTTGGATTTTTAAGCTTCAAATTTGTTTTTAGTCTTTACATTTGGTTCATTCCGTAAAAATCATCTTTTCACGTACTTTATATTTTGTTATCTTCAGGTCATTAATTAGTATGCTGTTCATAGTAGTTCATGCTACAATAGAAGAAGCAATTTCAGATTGCATCCATTGGGAGACATAACTAATTGCATAGTTAATTTGTTAGACACCTTTAATACAGTTGTGGAAAATGGTATTATGAGTTTTATATATTTATTGATTTAAAATTCTTGTAATAGAAATTTTTATTTGTATTTCAATGTTCTTTCTATGTTCTCATTAATGTTTTGATTTGATATTTTTTCAGCTGGCGCAAGCATTCATGGAAGCATTGAAAATGTTGATTTCTTGCCATTGAGTTATTTAAATGAAAATTCTGTTCATGAAAGACCAGCTAATGTGAAACAATATGACTTGGTTGAAAATAGTGATTACTACATTAAATCAGTATTTAAGTTTGGTAAATCGTTTACTGACACTATGGGTTCTTCATGTTGAATTCGAAAAGCTGCAACTAATGTTGAACTTTGTCATTCTGTTCATAGTAGTGCTTTTAATGTTATGTCATCATCCGAGTTTTGTTATTACTCTACTAGTTCTGGTACATCGATTGTTATTTCTTATGAATCTCCTAGACCACAGTTGGAGAGTAAACCTAATGACATGAATGGTCTGAGAATTGATCAATGTGGTAATCTTGACATTGATGACACAAATATAATATATGAAGGTTTTATATATTTGTCTTTTATATTATTATCTAAAATAGTTATGAATTGGAGTTGCTGTCTTTAATTATAAATTATTATTTTATATAAATTAGAGTGATTAGGTTATGGAATGTTATTCCACTCAATTTTACAAAAATTAATTTCATTCAGATGCTACTTCTAGATAAAAAGGTTAGACATTCTTTTATTTATTTTTTTAAGTGTGATTTTTTAGGCAGCTTCATAGTAATAAGTAGCAAGTTCACATTTGTTTTTATTATAGAATAATAAGATTCAAGCTACGGTTTCACATTGGGAATTGATCACTAGACACAAACATTGTCTTGAAGAAGATAAGCATTACATCTTTACTAACTTGAGTGTAGTTCTTAATAATGGAGATGCACGTGCTTCTTAGCACCAGTATAAAATCTTTTTCAACTATGCAACCAGAGTAGAACCATTTGATGGACAGATTGTTAAATATTTATTTTACTTTACTCCATTCTATACCATCATCTCTGGAAATGTTTAGAAAGGACATTTAAATGGTATGTAAAAATTCATTGAATATTATATTTTTAATTGACCCAAATATTATACGAATTAAGCTTATTTTTTAATGTGCTAACATCAATTGTTTTTCTTTGACCATATAAATGTAATTGGAACTATCGTAGATCATGGAGAGATTGTGAAATTTCAAAAAGGTAGATCGAGAAATAACTGTTTTGAAATACAACTTGAGGATGGAAAGAGGTATATTATTTTAATTTAACTTTGTTGCTAAAAATGATAATTATTAAAAAAATAGTGTGTGAACATGTCTATTTAAATTTTTTTTATTTAAACATCAAAGTATATTTACTACTTTTGTATAAATCAATGAACCTCCTCTGCATTGCATATTGTTTGATGACTATACTGACACAACATATAAATATTTGCAACACAAGCATGGATCAACTGTCATTGTTATCTTTAATCTTGCATCTGTCAGCCCCTTTCAAAGTTAATTCTATCACTTTAATTATTTTTTTGAATCCATACTTAATAATTTTTGCATAGCATATCAGAATTTAATATAAATAACACTTTCATTTGATAGGCAAATATTATCTGGTCAATTATTAGAATGCTTCTAAAGTGTTAATGAATCCAAACATACTTGAATTCATCAGCTTTGAGCATAAGTATATTCGTTTTAGTTCATATCTTTAAATTGAATTCATTTGTTTAACTCTCATATCTATTAACATATTTTTCTAGTTTTGTACATAATAAGCCAATTCTAAGAGAAAAACTCTTTTTCAGCTATGAGTTTGATTAAATCTCAATCATGTAAAGATACTTTGGAAGATTATTTGTTTCCTTTTTTAAGAAAAACTTTGATAGAAATTTGCAATACTTCTAAGGTGATGTGAATTGATTATAATATTACAACTTCCGATATCATATTTGCTTCAATTAGAAATTTTAATAAATTGAATATACTCTTTTTTAGTTCTTTTCTTATTGTATTTGTAGGCTGGAAAAGAAGTTACTGTTGTCACAATTCAAAAATCCAAACTAATTATAATTAGTGTTATGATGTTTGTGATACATGTACTACAAAATTGCAGTTCAATATTCTATGGTGTAGAGGTTGTGAAAAAACACCAAAAAAATCGGACAAAGGTTTGACATTAATTTGACATACCAACTGTTAAAAAATTGAATTCTGCTTAGCGAATATTACTTATTCTAATACTCAAAATCAAAATCGAATTTGTTTATTTTATGTTCAACCTTTTTACTTATGTTTTGGTGTTGGATGAGAGTGGAAGTGCTGTTTTCGTACTGTTTGATAAGGATTGTTTTAAAATCCTTAAGAGAACTACAACTGAATTAAAAGATCAACTTAAAAAGTTATATTCTTTGCAAGTAGAAATTTATAACCTCTATTTTTTTAATTAACTTATAGTAATAAATTTTAACTATTTTTGTTTATCGTTTGTTTTGTTAGAATGGAAATGAGCATGAATTTTCTGAAGAGTTAAATGCACTTATCAATAGGAAATTTGCATTTGTCATTCAATTTTCACATGAGTTTAATATTTTGAAGAAGATGAACAATTATACTATACTTAAGATGACTGAAAATGTTGACAAAATTATTAATTTAACTTCTGATGTTGCTTTTAGGCATGTTAGTTATATATCATGAATTAAAAATTCAAGTTATTTTTTTGTAATTTAGAAACCTATTTAATTCCATCTACCTAACTAACATGTTATATTTATGTTAGGAGACATGTAATGAAATGCAATCAGAGTTGAGTACAGATATTGTACAATTAGTTTTACTTGTTAATTCAATACCTCCAATTGTATCAGTAGTTTCATGGTTATATTTTTGTTTAAGTTCATTGCATATTTATATTATTTTTACTTTATATATTATATTGAAATTAGGACTTCTTTTTGAGTGAACAATTAAACTTTCCTTCTGTATCAATACAATCAAGAATACCACTCACTTCATTATACACAAGTCCAAAAGTAAGTACTTGACTACTTTGTCCTTAATTTTTACTGTTAGAATATTTTGAAAAGGAATATGTGACTTTATATTTAAATTGTTTAGTTTTTATTATTTGCAACATGCTTTGTCATTTCTTTCAGACAGTGAAATTGAGGTCTCTTCTTCTAGCCTAACAACACCACACACAAATCCAAACAGTGCTGAGATTTATTCTCTAGGAATCACAAATATCTTGACATCAAAGTGTTCTGCCACAAAAAGTTTCAAATGTGTCAAGATTGAACTTAAAGATCCAGAGAAGTAATTTCACTTGAAAAATGTAGTACAAATAACTTTTTATATATATTTCCAACATTTAATATGTATTTTTGAACATCTTAAGAGTACAATATATATTTTGAAGACTCTATTAGGTTGATTATATTGGTGCTATTATCTTATATATGTATCTTTTGAGTTGAATTGCAACATAATTACAATTTTTGAACTTATGTGGCTTTAGAATTTGTGATATTATATAATATTATTTTATCCTTTTTAAATAGTTATTCAGTTGTCAGAATACATATCATTTACTTATTAAATTGTTGAATTTGGATTAATGATAATTCTCATTAAATGGAATTTTAAGATTAAAACTTATGTTTTTATTTTTAGCTCAATTGTTAAGTTGCTCAATGAGTATATACAAGACAGATTTAGCTCTGTTGTTAAGCTGTTTTCTGGATACACAAGACACACAAACATATTTTCATAAATATGTATGAGGTTAGTGTATCCTTTGTTTCTAAGATTGCTAGATTTTGAATATATACGGTGCATTTTTGCTTGAAAAAAACCACTAGATTAACAAATATATTCTTCAGCCTAACATAGGTTTAGTTAGGTTTAATTACAGTAGAGTAGCCAATGTAATAATCCATTTTTTGCAAGTGCGCTAGGTTTTTCAGACTGTGTTGTTCATTAGATTATGTAAAATTTGGACTTATTACCTATGTTATTAATTGAATGCCTATTAGTTGGTAAGAGTACATTATTCTTTAACTGTCTTTATAACCTTTGCAATTAAGTTACAGACACATCAAATCATAGTTGCACATGACTATGTCATATAACATTGAATAATGATTATGCTCTTGGGTTATTCATCTGATTAGTGCATTCTTTCCACCTTAAAAGCTTTAAATGGTTTGATTGTTTATAGTGTGAAAAGTGATATGCACAAAGGACAAAATAGTTCAAACTATTATATTGTATTGCTGATAGTCTCGTAGCTATTGTATTGATTTTTTTATACAATCTAGGGATCTACAAGTTTTCAAAAATTATCCCGTACTCAACATATTTTTCCAAAGTGAAAACACATAATGCTAATGTGGTCTAATTTGTTTTGCATATAAATTTATGAGTAGATATATGAAAATTATATTGGCAGAGTTTATGATTTCAATTACTTAAATTTTCCATGAAAGTAAAGTGAAACTAAGTATTGATAATGTAGTTTGTATCAACAAAAATTTTTAGTCTATTTTTTACATTATATTGTTAATGGTCTCATACTTATTGCTTTAATTTCCTATGGAGTTTTAGATGCACAAGTTCTAGAAAATTGCCCCATGCTCATCATTTTTTATCAAATTGAAAGCAAACAATAATCTTATGTTTTGATTTCTAATTTTTATGTTAATGTGTGAGTGGATATATGAAAATTATATTAGCCAAAATTTTCAATTTCAATTTCTTCAATTCTCTTTGAAAGTAAAGTGAAATCAAATAAATAAGTAGGTAGTTTCTCTTGGAAAAATTTTTTCAATATATTCTTTATATTATATTGTTGACAGTCTCATGTTTATTATCTTTAATTTTTTAAGGACTCTTGAGATATTCATGTTTAACATTTTCTTTAAAAAATAAACTCAAATAATGACCATATGATTTGATTTTTATTTTCTATATAAATTTCTAAGTAAATATTCAAAAATTGAAAACATCTATTTAGAGATGGAATCAACTTGATCATTGCCAAACACCACGTGGGAATAGCAACAAGAACCAATATTTGCAATGATGGCACATTTGCAATGCATATGTGCTAATGGCAATATTTGAGCCAAACATCAAATAAAGGATTGCAATATAACAACTCGGCATAAAATGCTCTCACCTAGCCAACATACCGAGCAGGGTCATGTGTATACAACCTTTACCAACGATGTTTAAAAATATATTACAAAAAAATTATATATTTATGATATCAAATTTAAAAACTATCCCGTGCAAAGCATGGAAAACACGCTAGTTGTCTTCTATTCTATGTCGAGCATAAAACAACATATAGACCTTTTGCTCCAAAACTAACTTTTCACTAACTTGCCAAACTCATTTTCATTTAATTAGATTAAAACAGAAATCTCTCATAACATAATTTTAAAAGAAGATTATGCATTTACGTACCCCCAAAAAAGATCATGCATTTAACACATAGTATTTGAATGAATGAGAATTTAATTACTAATTTTTATATTCAAATTTGATTTGAAATTTTGTAGGATTTGTATCTGTTAAATTATATCTAAATCTGATGAATAATTTGAAATTCGATAAAAAAAAATCTAATCAGACAAGAAAATGAGACTTTTTTATATTTAAATCTCTCAATATTATTTTATCAATCATACTAATCTCTAAATTTTTTGATTTTCTTAATATACTCCTTACATATTTAAATTTATTAATATTATATATAATTATTAATTTAATAAAAATATTATTAAAATAAAGATTTAGGTTTACGAAGGATTGGATTACTTTAACTTATATTTAATTTATTTATTATAAATTATAAATATTTATAATTGAATTTGATTTATCAAATATTTTATTCAAATTTAAATTTTAATATCAAAATTAAATTTAGATTAAATTTAAATTAAAATTTAAGGTATTAATAATCCTAGTCCACAGCATCAAGCATTATTCCCACGAAATGAGTTGGGCACATGTTGGATCCGGGTTTAGACCGGGCCTGTGGTTAATGGATCTTATCATAGGTGGACTGGGTTATATATATCTTGTGGATATAATCTTGACCCAGCTTGCTGGAAGGCTTGCAATGGGTTAATAAAAACTCACTGTTCCTATCTTTCGTTCCTTGGTTAAATTATTAAATTTATTATTCACGTAAATATAATAACATTATATCACATAAAATAATAATAAAATACCGTAACTAATAACATAATTATAAACATAGAAGTTACACTTATGTATTGCATTAAATTCCATGTAGGTCAGAAAATGTTTCACATTTTTTGTTTTTTGTGTTAAAAAACATAGGCAGTCGTGCTGACGTGTTCAAGTGTTTTCAAGATGGTGGAGTTAATCGTAGGCTAATTGTATCGGATTTTGTTTTATTTTTTTTAAACGGTTCCTCGATTTGATAAGAATAAAATAATTAGGATTTTATAATAGGACAGTTTGAAGAGGCTTCTATTAATAAATTACTGCTTACTCACGTGGACGACGTGAGTCCAACCGCAACTTGGACAGACACTACTAAAGTCAAGTCTTGATTACGTACACATGTTCCATTCATGAACCAAACGATTCTTCATAATTAAATCTCACATTATCTCTCCTCAAAATCAAATGTCTCACCAAAATAATATTTTATTTATCGAGGGTTAAATCTGGTATTATTTCATGGGTTCAATTTTAAATAGATCAGAATTTAGTTAAAGTAGTCGGGTCTAACAGTCACTTAAACATTGTAAGTGGGATTCGAAACCCAATTTGAATTTGTCTCAAGACAGACAGGCGTGACAAACGGTAGACTCGATTCTTATATAATTACATAAATATGTAATTAAAGATTATTGAATAGATTAAATAAGGATAAGTAAAAATAAATAACCTATTTTATTCAATTTTTAGCAAGTTAAATAATAAAATAAAATAAAAAATTTGAGTAGAATAAATATTTAACTCTATTAAGATAAATTATCTAAAAGAGATAAATAATTTTTTTGACTTTTATTTAATTATTTTTAAAATATTAATCTTACTATTCACATATCAATTCAATAAAATATACTCTTCTATTATATAATATGTACAATATTGCCACTGTTAACTGCCATCATCATTTCTGTTATTTACGAAAAATTAAATATTTTTTGTTTTATATATTAATTAAAAAATTATATAATTAAAATATTATATTTAAATATTATTTTATTCCACTTTATTCGTCCAATAATACACGACCTTGTACGAGAAAGTTTTTTGGGTCTCCTCGGAAGTGAATATTATCTTTTAATATTTGTGGGGTATGTTGGACTTATAGTGGGGTAGAGTGTAGGATATAATTGCTAATAGATTATGAGGTTATCTGGTCTGGTTGAAACGAATTTGTCAAGAGAAGAAGGTTAATTGCTGGCATGAACATGAGCAGTCCGGTTACGAAGGAATAAGATTCCATCCAGTCACACATAAATATATAAACGATTATTGCATAATATTATTACCCCTTTTTATATCCTTTCTTGTTTGATGTTTATTAATGATGTCGGTCCATTTCTTCGCACTTACTCCTCACCACATCACCGCCAATCAATGCAAATCATTAACCTCCCAAGGGCACCAAAAAAAAAAAAAAAAAAAAAAGAAGAAGAAGAAGAAGAAAAAGAGACGTGCGCTTCTTCCTCCTCACCTCTACTTCTGTCGGTCCTTCCGTGTTCAACACACCGACTCTCTCTCTCTCGCTCTCTCGTGATCCTCCATAGCTGTACGTAATAAGAGCTCAGAATTAGCAGTTGTATCTATTATTTTCTTTTCTTTTTGAAAGGATTTCGATTACGATCTTTTTTATTATTATACATATCCGGGTCTATTTTTGAAATAATCAATAATCGAGGATGGAAAAAGAAATTATCATATTATTAATTACAGTTAACACTTCTTGAGTCAAATTTAAGTGATTTGATATTTCTACATATCAAATAAATCCACTTATTTTTATGAGATAACTCTCTTCGGCTCTCTCTCACCATGCAGGGCTTGGCTAGAGGGTTTGTTTTGTCCCTCTTTCTGTCTATTCTCTACAATATGCATACATACAATATAATTTGTAATACAACGCAATCTAATGGGTGATGGGATCTTTTATATATAGCAGTTGACAGCTTATGTGAAGACAGTGAGTGAACCATTTGTTTGAGAAAGGATGATGTTATGACATAATCAAATCAACAAGAATTGAGAAAAAAATAATATAAAAATTTGACTAGAATAATCTATGTCCTCGAATAGTAGTAGAGGAGAAAATTTTATTACGTAATAAAATACAAGTACAAGTCGTTAAGCTAGTCCCTAAGTACAATTTTAAATCTTAGAAATTATAAAAGTAATTTTCAAATCGTACTGGACTAAAAATAAAATGGGTCTTATAATAAAAAAATACACAAAATTTATACAAATTCTCTTTTTTTTTTCAATTCAAATTGCATTCATAATCTTTTGGGTTCGGGTTGTAATTCCAATCCAACAAATTCAAGCCAAGCCAACAGATGAGCTGCGAGCCATGAGAGGGGTGGAATCTGTAATTGTATATTCTTGCCATGAGATTAATGATTGTGAGGATGACCATAGAAAATGAAGCATTGACGGTCAAGATTAGATGGGAAGAAAGTTGGAGGGAGTAGGATGGTTTCGTGGGGCCCAAGCCAACTCCATTGTCAAGATTCAAAATTATGTGGTGTCCTGAGGCACAGATCATGGTAACAGCCACTTCCTGATTGTTTAATTTTTAACATTCTTTTAGAAATTAGGTATGTCATTACCAATATGTTGTGTGAAATGATACGACACTGGTAACTTTAGCCTCTCATGGGACACTGCCTACTTCGTTGCCAGTGATTTGTAAAAAGTTGTGGCCTTGTTTTGAATTTTTTAAATTATTTTTTGGGGACCAAATTGTACTTTTTCAGTATTTGATGTAGACTTCATGTAAAAGTAAAAAAAAAAATTAATAATTTAGAGTTTGTAAACTTATTTTATCATGATTATACAGTGACTTAAACACTTAAAAGCAAGTTCAATGATTAATAAAAGATAGAAAAAAATTACTTTAACATAAAATTATTTCATTTACACAATATTTTCTCTCTGTTCTTTGTTTAGTATGATTAAATATTAGATATGATAAAGATGCTAGATAAAAATTTTAATTACTATAATATCCTATTGACAGGTTGGCTGGACGATGAAACAATAGGTCATAGTCGGTTGACGAAACAGTGGATGGTTGGTGATTTCTTTTTGGCGGGGGGAGGTGCAGGTGAGAGCACGAAAGAGACCAATGGTATGGCACAAAATTGCAAATGGTGGAACGAAATCGCAAATATGACCGTAAATCTCATAGTCAGCAAAATTGTGCTCTAATAGCATGGCTTCTCTCCCCTTCGCTCGACAAGAAGATGGCAACAGGAAATCACGAATAGTGAGACTCCACCAAGAGGTTCGGATGTACATGAGAGACATTCATATGAGCCAATCCATCGTCACTCTATAAATCTGTGAAATCGTGCAACTCCCTTTGTCCGTTAGCAAAATTGTTGTTGCTCCAGGTCTACAAATTGCATTGGGACGGGGAAAACAACGGCTCCCTTTGTCTGCTGACAAGACTGCTCAGGAAATGCCAGGTGACAACAATGGGGGGATTGGAAGGGATGACCGATGACTAGAAACGACGATGGCTTGACTTACATGTTCCGTGAGTGGAAAGGAGGACTTGCGACCAGGGGTGTTCGTGTTTTTAAAAAATCAAATCGGATTTGATTGAATTGGACTATATTGTATTGGTTGTTAAAATTTTTTTATAAATATTATGAATTTTAATATTAAATAATACCATACCGAATATGTTGATATGTTTTAGGTTTTAAAAATTAAAAATGATAAAAAATCATACCGAATCGAAGAATATATATAATAATTTATTAAATTATTTATATTTTATATAAAATATTTAAATTTTTTAAAATTAAGATTAATTTAGTAGTTAATTAAAAAAATTAAAAAGACAGAGACTCGTGTAAAAAAATAAATATAAATATGGAATTAAAGTATAAAAAGAATAAATATATTTAACCTTAACCCCAAATTTTGTTTTGCTGTGGTCCATGTTATATAATCCCAAATTTGTTTTATTATGGTCCATGTTATGTAATAGCTTCCATTCCAATAGTGTGATCTTCAGATAGCAAGGTCATAACTCAATTTGATGATATGATTTTTAGTATGTTTTGAGAGTTTTGACATTCTCTTACTTGGTACACCGAACAAAGTATTTCATTTTTGATATACATAAAGTACGATCCTATGAAGAAGTTAGAGATATCTGATTTTGGATTAGAGATTGTGAGTACTGGATAGTTTTAAGGTTTTCAAATCTTTCCTTTTATTTCTAATTAGTTTGACATTCATAAAATATGATCATACGAAGGAATTAGAGACATCCAATTTTTAATTAAAAATGATGAGTATTAGTAATTTTAAGGTTTTTTAACTTTTTCGTTAGTCTCTAACGGCTTGTTTGACAAAATGTGGGTTTAGGGAAAGTGAATTTGGAAAAAGTAGATTTGGCAAAAGTAGGTTGTGTTACTTGATTAAAGGTTGATTATAAATAAAATGTCCAAAAAGGTAGCTAATAAGTTTTTGCTAGATTTGTTTCCTTTTAGTTGAAGTAAAATTCTATGTACTGATCCAATTATGTAGTGCTTAGATTTCCTTAATTTCTTTTTTTTTTTTTTCCTTTAAATTTCCTTAATACTTATATTGGAAATAGCTATATAAGAGACAAGGTGTCAATTTATATATTGCTTGAAGGTTTTTGTGAAAATGAGAAAAACCCTTACTCGTTATTTCATATTATTTGACTTGAATGATTAGAGATAAAAAAAAATAACTTAATAATGAAAAAATTGAACCGAACTGAACCGAACCATACCTAAACTAAAGAAAACTGAAGAAATTGGTACCAGTATCAAGAAGTGTGGTTTTTGTTTTAATTTAAAAAACTAAATATATTAGTATGGTACAAATTTTGTAAAAAAAGGATAAAAAACCAAACGTGAACACCCCTACTTGCGACAATTTTGGCAAAAGAAAGGAGAAGAGAAGAGAAGGAAGGAGGAAGTAAGAAGTAGGAATAATATTGTCTTAAAAAAATTATCCTATCCTACCTGATAAACTTTATCCCATATTCTCTTGTGGTAAAATTATACAGATCTAATTGGATAAATTGGATTGCGAGGTTATCTGAATTTTATCCAACTTTACTTTTTTAATATATTAAACATAGGATAAAATAGATAATTTCCTATCTATGTCTTATTGTACCCCTAAAGTGAACATGCCATAGAGAAAGGCATTAACAAGATATGTTTGTAATTGTAACGACCCGAGACTACTGACCCTAGCAACTTGTTGAGCTTGAACCACTAGCCCAAAATGCTTAAACCCAAGTTTTTCAGTAGTAGCCTCTAGTCTCTAATAAGCCCAGGATCTCTCCCGTATTTTGTCGATGTGAGATTTGTCTAAGGGTGTCACACACACTCACCCCTATTTGGGGTGTCACATACACCCCCCCTTTGGGACTCAGCGTCCTCGCTGAGGTTTGCCCCACCATCATTAAAGGTTGCACGCGGAGTGGCTCTGATACCATTTGTAACGACCTGAGACTACTGACCCTAGCAACTTGTTGAGCCTGAACCACTGGCCCAAAATGCTTAAGCCCAAGTTTTTCAGTAGTAGCCTCTAGTTTCTAATAAGTGCAGGATCTCTCCCGTGTTTTGTCGATGTGGGATTTGCCTAAGGGTGTCACACACACTCACCCCCTTTGGGGTGTCACAGTAATTAAATTAATTTAATGCTAGATTGCCTTATTAGGATCAATTTGAAGCTACCCTGACTTTAATAAATTGCCAATTCAGCCTTTTGATCAAATATATATGTATAAGAAAAGACAAAGTATTCTTAAAAAGAAGCAAAGAATCTGAACCGTCGAATTAACAATTCCAGTAGCCGTAGGATGAGAAAAGAAGATGGTATAGTGCTATGACAAAATGTACTCCAGCGTAATAACATGTAAATATAATCCCGATTTCAGGTGACCTATCAAAAATTTCCTTTCGCTTCATTGAATAATGAATGGCGGCTGGCTTGTGGACTACGGCATATCCATTTCCTGGCAATTAAAATAATGAGAGAACTGTAACCCAAATAATAATAATAATAATAATAATGTGTGTGAGAGAGAGATATGATTTCACTTCATTCGCACTCCATAAAAAGGAAAAGGACACCTGGCATGGACAAAAAGTTAGTCAACAGAGGACAGCTACCCACTTCATCTTCTATTCTTCCTAGTGGAAACTGAGAAGATGAGACCGATATAATAATTTGTATTATGACATGTTTACTATTTTAGTCATATGATGAGATTTCCTGTAGGACCACTTTGATTTAACATGGTTAAAAAAGTTAAATTTTTCCAGACGAATAATTTTTTAATTTATGAATTTGACCATCTTTCGCAAGTGGGTGAAAACCTACCCCCCACCCCCCCCCCCCCCCCCGCCCCCCAACCAAAAAAAAGAGAAAAAACAAATAAAACCACCTTTTCTTTTTTACATTGAAAGTTAAATTTATGACTTTCCAATCACAAAAAAGCAATTCTAGTATTAATCCAAGCCTAACACATCCATAAAAATCACTTCCTCTAAGGAAAATCTTGTGGGAAAATTATGAAGGAAAGTAAGTCTTTTGTTTTTTAACCTTACTTAAGCGGGAGGGAGGATTGGGTTTTACCATTCCTCCTTGTCTTTTTCTGATAATTACCAGATGAAATTAAACAATGGTGACGGACAGCTTGTTTGATAACCATAACTAACCATTTTAAGTATGATAATATGCAGGTTGGTGACTTGTGTTAATAACATAAATGCATTCAGAAAGGAACAGGGGACAAAGGTTATCTTTATGACTAAATTTAGAGTTTAGTTAAAATATACTTACATGGGTATAAAGACTTCTCTCATACTTTACTCCATCATCATCATCATCATCATCATCATCATCATCATCATCATATTATTATTATTATTATTATTATTATTTTTTTTTTTTTTTGGGATAAACAATCTGCTTGGATCCTTGCTGCCTACTAAAACCTCCAAATTTTCAGTTAATATGTCAATTACCATGTTATTTTTGGTTTATAACAAAATGAAGGATTGCATATATTAATTAGAAATTTATGATGAAGAATTTTGGAAATTAAAAATGGTGAGAATTAGATGCTAGGTCCTGCCAGATAGTCTAGAGAAAAGTTGTATACTATGATATTTATCTGTAGGAATTCTAATTTGGTAATTAATTTTTGTATTGATTTAAAAAATATATAAAATAATTAAAATGAAATTCATGCTTTAAAATTTGTTATATCAACATAACGTATTATATTTTGAGTTTTTTACATTGAATTTTTCTAAATTAAAATCGTTGATATGGCGGAAATTCATATAAACTTATTTTACCCACCTTTTGAAAAACAGTTTTAAACATTTCGATGCTCTCTTTCTTTTCGTGTTGAACACGTACACTATCATCCAATACGGGTGAAAGTTGCTTCAAGACAATTTTAATCCATCTTTCCATTCTTTTGTCATCTTTTCGTAAATTTTGTTGTGAACAAAGGCATTTTTAGTGGGGATTAAAGATTTGCTGGTAAAAGTTCTCCTGAAAGAAAAAGTTGAAAAGGAAAGAGAGAAGTTATCCTGGCTTTGGCAAAAAGGAGATACCGAGGAAGCCGGAAAAAGCAAAAGCAACCCACCTTTGTATACCTGCCAAACGTGCCTTTATTTTGTTCTGTTTTTCTTCCATACTGAACAAAGTGCCAGTTTTCCTTCCATTCCTTTTGACTCTCCGAAGGGAAGGTTTTTTATAACCATAATTAGTTTTTGCTCGCATTCATTGGGGTATGAAAAATCTTAGGCATCCCTTTCTCTCAATGTGGTTGAGGCTAATTTGCATTTTGATCAAAGATTTTTTTGCATGACTTGATGAAAATAAAATTTAAATAAATCCCTTATAATTTAAAAGTTATTAATGGGTTTTTTGGATTTATTTTTATAAATAAAATAAAATTTCACAAAAAATTTGAAGAGAACTTTAAAAAATATACCTATTTTAAATTTCTAAAAGTTACCAAAATTTTCATTAATTTTTTTTATTTTCGAAAACATAAAAAATAAAAATTGAGAACAGAAAAATTAAAAGAAAACACAAATCCAAATATCACGGAACTTATTTTTAAGACTACAGTGTCAAAAACTTATCAACATCTCTCGCCGGAAAGAAGAGAGATGATGAATCAACACAAGCAGTGCAGCATCATTCAATTCCCACCCATCGGCTTCCTGATAAATTCACCAACCGCAAGCCATCCCATTCATTTAAGAACCTTAACTTCTCTCCTCTGACTACTCCACCCAGCAGTCAATTCTCTGGTTTCCCTCTCTTTCTCTCTCTCTCTCTCTCTCTCTCTCTCTCTGTGGGCACCTCTCTTTAATTAAATATTTTGTAAATAGCCGCGTATAAAAATTTAATTTTCCCATTCCCATGTTCTTCAACACAGAAAGGTTCTGCATTTGGTTTCATCCTCTTCTGTATTTCATACGCCTCCAAGGTGAGCTTACATTGCTTCTCCTGAAACTTGAATTATTTCCCGTTACAGATCTATAAAATTGTTTGATTTTCCAGTTCCTGGTTTCTTTGCAGTGAGTTCTGAGGTTTTCCGGGCAGAGCATGACCACCCAAATCCAAAACTGTCCTAATGTGATGTCATATTAAAGATTCATTCTTCACCCAGAAATCACCTTGTGTTGAAGCCCCAGAAATTGTCCGGATTTGCCTGTGGGTGCGGATTTAATGGAGTTGCAGAGGCCAGAGAGGTACTGCCTCAGCTGCTTCCACAACCATTTATGACTCAAGCATGGTGGTTTTGGGTTCCAAGGCCAGTGCAAGAGTTGGGTGGTTTTGAAGTCGCCGAGGGTTTTGGGTTTGTGATCCGGTTTGAGTTTCTCTCTCTATCCCTATCTCCTCTCTGATTTTTCCAAATGGGTTTTCGGTTTTTCACCTTTTTCCTTCTCCTAACACTCTTTTTTAGGCCCCTAATTTGCCAACAACCCAACACTGATGGCTACTTTGTCTCTGATTTCTTGCAAAAGATGGGCCTAAGTCTAAATTCTTCCAAAAATTATAACTTTTCTGCCCATGTTTGTACATGGCAAGGTGTGTTTTGTGAGGAAGACAGTGTTGTAAAGTTGGTGGCTTCTGGATTGGGCTTATCGGGTTTTATACCTGATACCTCCATTGGCAAACTTAAAAAGCTTGAATCATTGGATCTGAGCAACAACAAGATCACTGGCTTTCCTTCAGATTTTTGGAGTCTGGGTTCACTGAAATTTCTCAATTTGTCAAATAATCTGATCTCTGGGGCCCTCCCAAATAACATAGGCAATTTTGGTCTTCTTGAAACCTTGGACCTCTCTATGAACAATTTCTCTGGCGAAATCCCAGACACCATAAGCTCCCTCCTTAGTCTCCAAGTCCTTAAGTTAGACGGTAATCACTTCGAATCTAGCATTCCTCTGGGGATTTTGAATTGCAGGTCCCTTGTTTCAATTGATCTCTCATCAAATCAGCTAAATGGGTCTCTTCCTGAAGGTTTTGGTGTTGCATTTCCTAAGCTCAAGTCATTGAATTTAGCCCAGAATGGGATTCGTGGCCAGGATTCAGATTTTTCGGGGATGATTTCCACCAAATACCTTAACATTTCTGGTAATCGGTTTCAGGGTTCTGTTTTTGGTGTCTTTCAGGAGCCATTGGAAGTCATAGACTTGAGCAAAAACCAGTTTGAGGGGCACATTTCGAAGGTACAGTTCAATTCTAGCTTCAATTGGTCTAATTTGGTCTACTTAGACTTATCCGAGAATCAACTAAGTGGAGATTTCTTTAGCAATTTGATTGAAGCCCAGAATCTGAAACACCTTAATCTAGCACATAATCAGTTTTACGAGCATTATTTCCCCGAAATTAGAGTGATCTCAGGTTTAGAGCATCTGAACTTGTCAGAAACTGACCTTGTTGGTCATATTCCTGCTGAAATTTCTGAACTGAGTTGTTTGAAAACATTAGACCTTTCCAAGAACCGCCTCAGTGGTGAAGTTCCTATTTTTAGTATCAAAAGCCTCCTAGTTCTTGATGTTTCTTACAACAATTTGAGCGGGGAAATCCCGGATTCACTCTTGGAAAAGCTCCCGTGGATGGAGAGGTTCAACTTCTCGTACAACAACTTAAGCCTTTGTGCCTCGGAATTTTCACCACAAACCCTCCAGTCGGCCTTCATAGGGTCGCTCAATAGCTGCCCAATCGCGGCAAACCCGGACCTCTTCCGAAAGAAGGCCCCGCAGTATAGGGGTCTCAAGCTTGCTTTGGCTTTGGCTATTTCTTTGGTCTGTTTGCTTGTGGGGTTACTCTTCTTAGCCTTCGGTTGCCGGAGAAAAACCCGAATGTGGGCGGTGAAGCAGGACCCTTGCAAAGAAGAGCAGAATATTTCAGGGCCTTTCTCGTTCCAGACTGATTCAACCACATGGGTGGCTGATGTCAAGCATGCACCATCCGTCCCGGTAGTTATTTTTGAGAAGCCATTGCTTAATTTCACCTTCGCAGACCTGTTGTCGGCGACTTCACACTTTGACAGGGATACCTTACTGGCCGAGGGTAGATTTGGGCCGGTCTACAGAGGATTTCTGACTGGCGGTATTCATGTAGCCGTTAAAGTCTTGGTACATGGGTCAACCCTGACCGAGCAAGAGGCTGCAAGAGAACTCGAGCTTCTTGGCCGAATCAAGCACCCAAATCTTCTCCCTTTGACCGGATATTGCCTAGCTGGTGACCAAAGGATTGCCATTTATGACTATATGGAGAATGGGAACTTGCAGAACTTGCTTCATGACTTGCCTCTCGGGGTTCAAAGGACCGAGGATTGGAGCACAGATACGTGGGAGGAAGATGATCGCGAAGGGATAAGAAATGTCAAGTCCGACGGTTCGGTAACAACATGGAGGTTTAGGCACAAGATTGCACTTGGCACTGCCCGAGCGCTGGCATTTCTCCACCACGGATGCTCACCCCCTATAATTCATCGGGATGTCAAGGCTAGCAGTGTTTATCTTGATTCTAATTTGGAGCCTAGGTTGTCTGATTTTGGACTTGCCAAGGTTTTTGGGAATGACCCCCGGGATGACATCATGCATGGGTCACCAGGGTATGTGCCACCGGAGTTTCTCCAGCCAGAGGTTACTACTCCCACGCCGAAGTCCGATGTCTATGGATTCGGAGTGGTTCTATTTGAGCTCATTACGGGGAAGAAGCCCATTGAAGATGACTACCCGGATGAGAGAGAAAGGAATTTGGTCGCTTGGGTGAGAGGACTAGTGAGGAAGAACCAGGGATCTAAGGCTATCGATCCAAAAATTCGTGGGACAGGGCAGGAGTCACAAATGGAGGAAGCCCTAAAAATTGGGTATCTTTGCACGGCAGATCTTCCCTCAAAGCGACCGAGTATGCAGCAGGTTGTTGGTCTTCTCAAGGACATTGAACCAGACACGAACCAATGATGAACAAAAGTGTTGGGTAAAAGAAATCCAGGCGTTTTATTTTTGATTTTTTTGTTTAAATCCTTTATGTTCTGTTTTAATTAATTTATGAGTTCTTCCTATGCTGCCATGGAGGGAAATTACTGTACAGTTATCGTGATATTCTTAGAACTTTGTCGTCTTTTTTCTTCTTTTTTTTTTGGCTTAATTACCACTTTTGGGCAGCAAAAGCTTAACTTGTATACATGGTTTGTACCTTTATGATCCTTTTGAAATCATCCCACAACTCGTGTAAGCATTATTCGGATTACTCAAGCAGAAGGAACTCTACGATAGGCTGCTTAATTGCTTAGGAACTACTGTATAAGGCTAGTATTCTCTCCATTTATAATTGTTTATAATCAGTTGAGTGCTAGATTCTGATGCATTGAATTAGAACTATAATAGATATTAAATTAATATGAGAATTAACATATGATATTAATTTAACAAATACTAAGATTACTAACTTAATTGATCAAATTTCATAATATATATTAGATTGATATTAAAATCAATATCTGTTATTGATTCACCAGTTATTAACGTCATTGACATGCTGAGTCAAATATTATAATATATATTAAAATAGTATCAAAATTAGTAAATGATACTAGTTCAGCTTCTTTTTTGTCACTAATTTTTATTATTTCTTAAAAAGAAGTCCCTTCGTTTAAAAATTAATCCAAAAATAATATGTCAAACAGATTTTTTTGTTTCTGTAATGACCTTAATGTCACGCTCCAATCTGGGAACGTGACTGGCACTAGAATTGGCGTACAACCCTAGTAAGCCCTTGATCATAATGAAACAGATAAAATATTTTATTTAAAAACTATCAATATACATGACAGAATACATCTGAATTATACACAGAGCATCTAAAGTACAAAATGGTAATTATACAGAAAGTACCCGTACAATCAAATCAGTACAGTGATGACGAAATTGATGCTGGAGCTACCGCCACCAATAAGAACTAGATTCTGAAAGGTGGGGAAAAATGGGTGAGTATAAAACTCAATGAATGACAATACTACTCTAAACATGCCGGGACAGGAACCATCGTCATTTAAAACACACGTGTTGTTTCCAAATAATAACATAGTTACAAAAATCAAATTTGCCTCAAATAACACGTGTAGTTTACATATGCACAATCAGAATCAGAAAACAGAAATCTGTCGGAGTATCAGAACGTATTACATAACACATATCAGAACTAGAGCCACATGTGGACCCGGGGCACTTCCCGCACGCTACGATGGCCAATCGTACGACAGCAGAGCCCCTAGAGTCCCGTATCAGAGCCAGAGTCACATATCACATATCACATATTAGAACCAGAGTCACATGTGGACCTAAAGCACTTCCCGCACGCTACGATGGCCAACCGTACGACGGCAGAGCCCCTAGCGTCCTGTATCAGAGTCAGAGTCACATATCATATATCAGAACCAGAGTCACATGTGGACCCAGGGCACTTCCCGCACACTACAGTGACCAACCGTACAACGGCATAGCCCTGGCGTCCCGTATCAGAGTTAGAGTCACATATCACATATCACATATCAGAATCAGAGTCACATGCGGACCCAAGGCACTTCCTGCACGCTACGGTAGGCAACCGTATGACGGCAGAGTCCCTGGCGTCCCGTATCAGAGTTAGAGTAACATATCACATATCTGTCGCACTGAGATCCCGCGCCAGAACCAGAGCCAGAATTAGAATTAGAATCAGAATCACACATATCACATCTTGAGCCCAAGGCACTCTCTGCACGCTACAGCACCACACCGTCCGTCGGCTGAGTCCCTAGCACCCTATATCAGAACTAAAGTCGGAACTAGAAAACCGGAATCATATAAAAACTCACGACAAATTCACCTTTTTAAAAACGCATGTATCACTGAGGCAGGTATGCAATTAATTACAAAAATAATTTCAAACTTATCATATTTAAAAATAGATAGATTCATGTCCTGAAACTTAATACCATATTTCAGAAATCAGAACACGAAAATTAACCGAAAACCAGAATGCAAACACATGTACAGAGAGTACTATCACTCACCGGGTATGTCAAAATCAAATGCTAAAACTTAGATGGTCGGCTCAAAGACCAATGTGTACCTCCTCCGGAGGATCTACAATCACCGACACCTACGTCAGAACCAAAATCGGAATTTATTTCTAAAAATCCAAATTATCAAAAGTGGCCCGGGATCTAAACCCTCGACCAGGGCCCCGACATGCACCCCAAGACCCTTCTTGAGTTGTCACTAACTAACTCAATTTATGCTTAAGCCAACCCCACATCTCAATCTTAACAGTTTTCGTAAATCAAATGAACTGGATTTCAAAAACATGAACCGGGCTCGAACTGGATTCCTGAATCTCATGACCGAGCTGAACTATCATTAAACTACCAAAACCTGGACCAAATCCGATCAAAACCCCACTGAACCGGGCTCATTTCCCATAAACCAAACCAAACCGAGCCAAACCAGGCTCAAATTCACCTAAACTAGGGTGAATCGAGCTCTATCCTTCCTAACCCATGAAGAACCGGTCCCCTACTACAGAGAACCGGACTGAACCGGCCCAAATCCCCGAGAAAACCCCCTGAACCGGGGCCTTAAACCCCTGAACCGACCTTAATTCCCCAAAAACTGGCCGGTTCAACCATTTTCCCTAAAAACCCTTTGAACTGGACTGGTTCCACCCCCGAAACCTGTCCCAAAACACCCCTCTCCCCTCTTTGAACTGGGAACCGGGTTTGGTTCTTGAATCGGGGTTCAAAAAACCCCTGAATCGGCTGATTCTAGCCCAACAGGGCTAGACTGGACCGGTCAATGGCCGGTCAGACTCGGACGCTGTCTGGGTCTTTCCCTTCCACCCGAAAACCCTAGTTGTACCCGGTTTTTAAAATTCCTCAATCCAGACACTCCTAAGCTAAATTAATTCATCCAAATTACTTACCCAAGTGATTCGAAGCTTCCTAAATAGTCCCTCGTGATCTTCAAGCTCCTTAGCAACACTTAATTAGAGAAATCTCCACCGAAATAAGCTTTTTCTTCCAGTCGAAGCTCCGCCGGTCCGCGGCTCTTCCAGCTCGATTTTCTCCCTCTCCTCTCACTAATTTTCTTAATTAATCGCACACCCAGACTCGTTTCAGCTTTATATATAAAGTTACAAAGTTAATTTTGTGTTGTTCCACTCCTATTGGAGAAATTTTTTCTTCTAGGATCTTCGGCCGACTTTCGGCCAATTTTTTTTAAAAAAATAATTTGGCCCAACTCTTTCAGATTTAGCAGAAACGCCCCAAATCATTTAATTTATACAGACAAGCCCTTTCAAATTTCTAATTCAATCCCCAAACATCTTAATTTATTCCCCGACATCCCCAGTCCCTTAATTTACAATTTTTCTCCAAAATTTAGGGATATTACACCTAATTAAGTTAATTAGGGAATTAATGAATTTTAATTAAGATTAGGGACCTAGATGTATAAATTAAAAATCTTAGGGTCAAATTTGAAAGTTGGGAGGGGTTAATTGAATGAATTAGGAGTTTTGGGGCTAAATTAGGATATCTGAAAAGTTCAAGACTCAATTGAATTTGGCGGGGGGTCAATTGAAGGAATTACATGATTCAGAGACTCAATTAAAAAACCAGAAGGGCTTGAGTGAAAGAAATAAAAATTTCATAGGCTAAATTTTGACAAGACGGATTATCTGTAGATCTATTGTGCACTAGATCTGTTCTTGTCAAATTCACCATCATTTCGCACGATTTTGGTTCGATCTTTTATGTAGAAGTGTGCGAGGCAAACCAATGTTCATTTGCCCTCTAGGGATTTCGAGTGTTAGAAAGAGAGTGAAGAGAAATTCGAGCTTGTCTAGTTCAGTCGGTCCGTTCGTGACCAAACTAATTTTTCTGTGATGTAGGGGAGATTGATTGGTTGTTTTGGTGCTTAAAGGCCATAAGCTTGGTCCTTAGGTTTAGAGCTTCAACCTAGGGGCATCAATCAATCGAGGTAAACATCAAAAACCATGATTTTTTTTTGTTTTCTAGGCCAACAGGTGAGTTGCACCAACCGAATCAGGGACCCAGGTTGCCGGGCGAAGAAGAAAAGACCTAGATGGATCTAAGTCTAGGTTGTTGGGTTGGGTCGAGCCTGTTTAGGCCCGGGCTTGGCCAGTCTGGATCGCAGCCTATGGGCCCGCCCACTATGCTGGCTTGGGCTAAGTCAACTCGTGAGTTGACTTAGCCCACTAATTTATTCAACTAGGTTGACTAGTAGGTTAACCTAGGGGTCAAAATTGGGATAGGTTATCCTAGGGGCGATTTAAAACAAGAACGTGATTGGAAGGAATTAAATAACCCAGAATTAAATAATTTAATATTAATTAGGATTCCAGTTTAGGGAAATTTTGGTTTAAAGGCTGGTTCATCAGTTTTTAGACCGGTTCTCTAGAATGTTAGACCGGTTCTGAGTAGGCAAAACTAGTTCACACTTCTAAGTGGGTTGGTTTATCAAAAAGCTAGCCAATTCAGTGGGAAAATTAGGCTAGTTTAGTGTACAAGTATATAAAATTAGGGTTTTTGGCCTAGTTCAGGCTTGTTCAGGGGTTTACTGCCCGGTTCAATCCAATTCCTAGGGTTTTGGGACCAGTTCAATCTAATTTTGAGTATTTCATGGCCGGTGCAGTCCGGTTTGAGGTAGTTTTAGATCGATTTAAGCTAGTTCGAGGGTTTTAGAGGCTAATTCTCTATGGTTTGGGGTTTGGAGGCTGATTCACTTTTGCTCGATGGTTGTTGAGTAAAATTGATGAGTGTTTGTGAGTCATGTGCATCCCGGTCATAGGTAGTAGTACTTCGAGATGGATGCCAAAGTGCTGGGTGGCATTTGAGCCTTATTTGGGCTGTTAAACCCATTTTTTGTATTGGTTTTGGTGTTGGTGATGATTTTGTGTAGTTTTGATTACAGATACACCAATTGAGGAGCACCCGAATCGATGAATCAGAGGAGGGTGATTGGGACATCTTTCTTAGTTTGACTTTTGTGCTGTGAGTAATGATACGCTTCTTATACATGCATTTTTTTACTGCGATTTTCTCACATGACTGATTATATGTTTGGTAAACTGCATTTTGATATTAATTACATACAGGATATGTGTTATGTGATTTGGTATACGGTTAGTGAGTTATATTGATATGTGATATCTATTTTAAGTTGTAAACTGTATATATCTGTCTGGACTTTATATGTGGAGAGTCGTGCAAGGTGCTGAGATTGTATTACTCTAGTGAGCGTGTTACTCTGATGGCATGTTGTGGATCTGATCATTGAGACAGGAGATTCTTCCGATCGAGGGATGGCCATCTGATGTGACTTGACTGTGATGCCTCCAATTGTGGAGACAGTGGATTTCTCTAATCGTGAAAGCCATGAGGCTGGGGTCTCATAACGTGATTATTGTACTCCTACATATGTATGTTTCGATACTGAAACTGCTCACTGCATATATATATATACGTGTATAGTTTGAACTTGTGATGTGATACATATCCCGACATGTATAAACTAAGTATCATATTTACTTACTGAGTTTCATAATTTACCTTTCTTATCATTTCAGATTGACTTGCTATTCTTATCTTGAGTAGCATGTTGGAGTCGGAGTAGGTGTTTGCTGATTTGATTGATGTACGAGCATCCTTTTTGTATATCTTTTGTTTTGTATTTCAGAATAACTATTTTTATACTCTCAGATAAGTCATGTTATTTGTGTAATATATATTGTATGACGAATTATATTTATTGTTAATGATTACTTTTGTTATGATTTGGTATTGAGACGTACTAAACTCAGTGAACCCTATTACTAATCATGGGTCTCGGATTAAGTCGTGACAATTTCCAAAAGCATAAAATTGTTTAGCCAAACATTTTGGACAGAATGGAAAAACAAGGCCTCTCTTCTCTAATGTTGAAGGAGGATCCTCTAAACTGAGCCTAAGAATTTGCTAGACTCTCTGATTTATTGGCATTGCAGCTAGGTTGTTATTCATAAGAATAATACTGGGAGAATAGTTCCTGCCACACTGAATTAATCGGAATCTTATGCCCCTCTGGTAAACATGTTCATAAAAGTTCTTTTAAATTTTTTTAATCTTTTTCTTAGTGTACCTGTTCTAGAAACATCTTTAGGCTGTAAAATTATTTTTTTTATTGTTAGTTATTAATTTTCTTTCTTTATTATGATTTTTATGCTTGATTTTGATGGGTAGCCTTATGTAATCCACCTTTCCCCCCTTCTTGGGAGAGGGATTTTTTTTTTTTTTTTTGTAGTTTGAATTATTTTTTTTAAAGATCGGTATACATATATTTTTGTAATAACCCAGTTTTTAAATTATTTAAGGTGGAGGACCTAATTGCAGGAATTAAAACTTTGAGGGGCTAAAGTGGAAATTGTCAGGGACCTGTTTGAAGAGGAACCAAAGTCGAAGGACTGGGTTGCAATCTGATAAAAATTCCTGTCGTGAACAGTGGCCAAAACTGTTCCTCGTCGATTCGGACACGTTTTGCAATGATTTTGACCATTTTGTCACGCATTCGCGTTTGTTGTTGAAGCCTCTATTAAACCCCTCAATCAATTGAGGTCTCAGGCGAGAGGAGAGGGAGAATTTTGGTGTTTTCTCGCCGACCAAGCGTACAGACGGCCGACGGCTTTCGAAGCTTTTGGAGAGCTTTTTGACCGGCTTTTCCACCGATTAGAAGCTCTGTGAGGCTCGCCGGAGGGTGTTCTACAAGTCTTCTATCTTCATCGGCAAGGTGAGGCTTCCTTCTTTCAATTTCTTTTTGGTTTTTCGTTCCTGGTCTGTTCAGACCCGAACAACTGTTTCTGGGTTGTTCTTCCGGGCGACAGGGATGAACCCGGATGAGAATCCGGGTTCGGGCGGAGTCAGGCCCGGGTTAGGTCTGACCCGGGCCAAAGGGGTTCGGCTGGACTGGGCCAGTTGGGGCCCAGTCCTAGGTGGGCTTGGCCAGCGGGCCAGCCCACGGGTAAAAAAAAAAAAAGAAGAAGAAGTTGGGCTCGGGCCGAGGGGAGGCCCGAGCAAGGTGGGCCGGCCCAGTTTAGTGGGCTGGCCTAGGCAGGTCCGAGCTGCGGCTGAGCCGAGCCGAACCGTTGGGCTAACGGCTTAAGCCGAGCCGCGGCTCAAGCAAAAAAAAAAAAAAAAAAAACAGAGAGAGAGAATGAAGGGTTTGATTGAACCAGCCATGGGCTTTGACCGGCCGGTTCAGTGGCCATTTTGGCTTGGATTTGGGGGGTTGGACCGGTTCTGGGTTCGGGGGGATGAGGGCTATCAGACCAAGTGGGTTCGGGAAATTTTGGGTGCCCGGTTCGAGATGAACCGGCCGGTTTAGTGTATTGATGCTTAGGTGACCGGTTCACTGGTTTTCAGGCCAGTTCTTGGGGAGTTTGGACTGGTTCTTGGTTCAACATGATAAAACCTAGTTAACCGTGAAGTTTGGTGGGTTTTGGGTGATCGGTTCAAAGTGAACCGGTCTCGGTTTGCGTGCTGCTTATTAGGATTAGGGTTTTTAGCCCGGTTCGGAGCTGGTTTGAGCCATTTTTGGCCAGTTCATAGTGGTTCCTAGGGTTTTTGGACCTTCTGAATCTGATTTTGAGGGTTTCGTGACCATTTGAGTTGAGTTGGAGGTAGTTTTAGACTGGGCTAAGCCGATTCAAGGGTTTTGGAGGGCAGTTCACTGTGGTTCGAGGTTTGTGGGGCTGGTTCCGTAGTGTTGAGGGTGGTTAAGTAGATTTGTTCAGTGTTACTGAGTCGTGTAGGTTTTGGTGACAGGTCGGGTTGCCTCGAGATGTGCGCCAAGGGGCCAGTTTGGGATTTGAGTCCGGTTTGAGGCTATTGAGCCTGTTTCTTGTGCCGGTTTCGGCGATGGTGATGGTTTTGTGTGATCTTGATTGCAGATTCGCAGGCAGGGGCACACCTGGACCACTGAGTCGGGTTAGGTGACTTGGGACTCTCGTTTTGGCTTAGCGTCTGTACTGTGAGTGATGATACCCTCTCTATGCTTGTGTTTTCATACTGTAATTTTCTGACATGATGATTATGTGATTTGAAAACTGTACTTTGATTATGCGTTATACCCGGGATATGTGTTATGTGTTTTGTGAACTGTCAGTGAGCTATGTTAGTAGGTGATACTTGTTTTGAGATGTGAACTGTATATGTTAAATATACCTGCTTTTGACTACATGTGAGGATGGTATCATCTGATGTGAGGCGGCAGGGCCGCGATGTGAGGCGACAGAGGCCGTAGATGTGATATGCACTAGTGCGATTCCTCCAATCGTCGAGATGGTGGGTTCCTCCGATCGTGAGAAGATGAGACAGAGGTCTCGTGATGTGATGTGTACGGGATGGCAAACTCAACCGACGGACGGTGGATCGTAGCGTACGGGGAGTACCTTGGCTCGGCGATGAGATGAGTTGTGTGGCTAAGGGCTCAGTCGGTGGACGGTGTGCTACCATAGCGTGCGGGGAGTATGCTGGCCCAGTGATGTGATGTGCACGGGATGGCAGACTCAGCCGACAGACGTGGACCGTAGCGTACAGGGAGTACCTTGGCCCGGCGATGAGATGAGTTGTGTGGCTAAGGGCTCAGCCGGGGACGGTGTGCTACCGTAGCGTGCAGGGAGTATTCTGGCCCAATGATGTGATGTGCACGGATGGCAGGCTCAGCCAACGGATGGTGGACTGTAGCGTACGGGGAGTACCTTGGCCCGGCGATGAGATGAGTTGTGTGGCTAAGGGTTCAGTCGGCGGACGATGTGCTACCGTAGCGTGCGGGGAGTATTCTGGCCCAGTGACGTGATGTGTATGGGATGGCAGGCTCAGCCGACGGACGGTGGACCGTAGCGTACGGGGAGTACCTTGGTCTAGCGATGAGATGAGTTGTGTGGCTAGGGGCTCATCCAGCGGACAGTGTTCTACCGTAGTGTGTGGGGAGTACACTGGCCCTATGATTGATGCGACGTGATGATTGATTACCTTGATACCTCACATATGTGTTTTGATTACTGCTCACTGTATATATGTGTATGTACGATTTTGTACTTGTGGTGTGATACATATCCCAACATGTATAGATTAGGTATCATCCGTACTCACTGAGTTTCGCAACTCATAGTTTTAAACATTCCAAATTCATTTGACTGTACTCGCCTTGGTTAGCGTGCCAGCATGGAGTCGACGACAGCAGACTTGATGGCTGTACGGGCATATCTCTTTTGTATCTTTTCTCTATTGTATTCTAAAGTAATTTCCTTGTACTCTCAGACAGGATCCTAGGTGATTTTTGGATATTATATTATTGTATTTTGTGTATATTTTATATCTTTGGAGTTCGACTGGTTTTGTTAAGACTTACTGGGGTTGGTGGATCCCAGTACCAGTCACGGGCCCGGGGTTTGGGCGTGACAATTTTTGACCCAAAAAAAAAAAAACACTTGCATCTTGAGTCTTGTTTGGACTTTTCAGCGTTGCTTATTCTTTCCATGGATGGTTTTTAAAGTATGTAATTGATTTGGAGTCCCTCCATTTTGTATTTTTCAAACATTATGCATTTTTGTAATTTGAATTAGCCATTTTTAATGAATAGTCTATCTTTATTTTTCATAATAAAATTTAATTTTAGAATTCAGATTGATCTAACATCACGTGACATGTAATAAATATATTTGTCCTTCCTTATATATATCAAATTTCTGCCCCCCTCATGTATACACCTTATTTACTTCATATCATGGCAAAGTACAACTTGCACGGTCACCCATCGATCACCCAATTAAATGTCACAACAGACCATCTGACCTTCATCAGAATAATTAATTCGTCTTCTTTATTTGTTCCATGGGATGCAGGGTTTGGATCAGGCGGCCGAGAGTATTTTGAAAACTCAATTTACCTCTAGGGTAAAGGTTTTTTTTTTATTTAAATTTTAGTTCAATATTTTTTTATATTAACATTTTAAATAATAAATTTTACCAAGCCACCGGCCTTGGTAATTTTCTAAATTTTTATATGAAAATTTTTTAAGAAAAAACTTATAGAATCTTTTTTAGGTATAAAATTTTTACTATAAATAATAAAAAAATTACAGAAATTTACTCTCTTAAAATGCACGAGAAAATTTGAATTCTATTTAGGAAATTTATTTTACCAGAAAATAAATAATTTCTAAAATAGACCTCTCACTTGCATAATATTTGTACTTTCTATGTGTTAGACATGTATATTTCACTTTTATACTGGATAAATTTAAAACAAAATAATTATTTGAATTTGGATAAATTTTGAGAGCAAATAAGTTGAAGATAAGGTTTTAGAGTGCTGATAAGAATTAAATTTTCGTTTGAGTATAACCACCAAAGCTAATGAGATATCACCGCACAATATAAGTACTAAGGAGATATTAGCACACAATATAAGTACAACCCCAGATACAGGCCTTAAAATTAAAACAAACTGTACATTTTGAAATCCGCTGGGCGTTAATAAGAAAAGTAAAAGGTGACAATATCCATTCGAGAATATACATTGAACATAATGATTGCTATTTGCTCCGGCCACACCGTTCGTCCAACGCACACATTCGTCCATTGGACGGGCATCCAATACCTGCCTTTTTTATCTTCAAAAGGCTACACGTCCACCGTCAAAATTGATTGCTCATAAATCAACCATCCAGATACCAAGATTTCCACCACTTTCACCGGATAGATGCCACGTGAGTCCAACCAAATCATCTTTCGGACGCGTGGCTATCAGATGTTGTTACTTTGGTTTATACAGAGTGACAGGCTTGTGAGCTAAAACCAAGTCGTTGGCGACGACAAGCGTTTTGGAAATTAGGATCCACCGCTCATGATGCCGTTTGTTTATGAAAGGAACAAGCCTTTTTTGTCATAAGAGTTTTGTTCTATGAAGATCACACAGTGATAAGAGTTAAGTTTAAAATTTTAGAATAATAAGCGATAGATTTAGGGCCAAGTATTAAATAGTTTTGAGTAATTAATTTTAAAATTATTTTATTTTTTAATAATTATACTTGTTTTTGACAGAATATGTCTGGTCAGTGTTAAATATTTGAATCAAATATAAAATTTAAATTTATTATCCATATTTTTTCTTTTAAATTTGTTCTTAAACTATTCTTATTGTCATTGAAAAATTTAGGATATGCTTGGTTTGCATTTTTTTTTAATAAAAATAGAATATAAGTTAAAAATTAGATTGATATCCTATTTTTCTTTTTAATTTGATTATTAGTTTGTTTCAGGAAATTATTTAAACAACGTCATGTTTGGGTGTATTCTCTTAGAAGTTTTCTGCCCCTCTTTCCAATTTACAATTACACCAAGTAATGGTATCTTACCGCTTTACATAACCAAGAGAACCAAACACTGCCTCGGCTTCTCACTTTTTAAAAAAAAAAATTCTGAACATAATTATAATAATTCCTTATGCTAAAAAAGCCATTTCTTCATTTTCTAACAAAGCATTTAAAATTTATTTATAGCAAAATTTAAAATTTATTTAGCTTGTAGCCTTATACCTCGTCTTTTATAATTTTCTTAAAAACTAAAAGAGTGAGCCAAACGGGCGAGCCCTTCGTCCTCAAAGTCGTCTTCGACCTCCTCAGATTCAGGCAGAGAGATTTATAGAGAAATTTTAAGAGAGAGAAAGAGAGATGTCGGACGAGGAACATCACTTCGAGTCGAAGGCCGACGCAGGAGCCTCCAAGACCTACCCTCAGCAGGCTGGAACAATCCGTAAGAACGGCTACATAGTCATCAAGAACAGGCCCTGCAAGGTCTTTCCCTCTCTATCTTTTGGTCAATTGACTCGTCCGCTCGTCATTTTTCTTCAATTTATTATGTTTTTTTTTGTGGATTATCATCGTCTTTCATCTCCGCATGCCAATTTTACCAGATCTCGCTGGTTTCTCTGATATGTGCTTGCTTATATGTATGCTCGGAGAACTACGACGTGTTATTATGTGTTTACTGTTCATTTTTTTCTTTAGTTAGTGATTTAGTGTCAGTTGTTTTCCTAAGTAATTGAGTGGACATGGTTGTCAATATGGCTCAGTGAATTAGTTCGAGTGACAGATGCGTACACTCGGATAAGAAGATAATTGTCTAGTCCTGTCATAGGATGGCTGAATCTTTTTGATCCTATGCGTATTCTGTTATATACTGGTTCACTTGCACAAATTTCCTCCTGTTTGTTGAAGCTTTTGCTTTTTGTGAGATCTGATTCAAGTTCTTATTGTGCATTAGCCTATAATACTTTAAACACCTGTGAAATTAAAAATAAAAAGAGAAGCCTACTTCCAATTTTTTCAGCGCGAGTACTCTATCTATCGTCTATCGTGGTCAACATATAGTTGAGAAAAAGGTTAGTCTAGTTGAGTTGAGTTTAGGTAAATAGAAAATTTTATGCATGTGTTCGCTTATTTCTGTGGGTAGCATGTGTCACTATTGCGTTGGCATATTAATCTTTACCAAGGAATCAAATATCCAAAAGTGGGCACGGGAAATGATTCATTGGATATGTAGGTAGCTGGCTGTTGCCGTCCTAGTAGTTATTAATTGTACGGTAGTCCATGGAACTTTATACCTACCATCTAAATTACATGCCTGAGTTTTCATCCCCGTTTTACTTCTCTATCTTCCTTTTCCTTATTTAAAGTGATATTTTCTTGCTTCATAGGTTGCATTCAAAAACATATGGCTAAATATATTTTGTATTTTAAGTTTTTCTTGTGTCAGAGAGTAGTATAATGTTACTTTTAGTTACAAACATGCAGCATGATAGGTCTTTTACTAAAAGTTATTCCCACAGGAAAGTTTTATGCTTTGAGAATTTGTTTGGAAGAGCCTTCAGTTCTCGTGTAATTTATCTTGGTAGGCTTCTGTCTATTGTTGGCTGATTCCTGTTCTATTATGTATCTCATTTGATCCCAGGGAAGTACCACGAAAGTAGGCTATAATTAGGAATGTACATGGTGCAGTTGATGTAATTTTGGGGAATTTTGATAATTTGTAGGTGCAATTGGTAATTACTGAACCAAAGTATATGTCTTGGTGCAGTATGAATTAAATCAAATGAAATCATGGTAAAAATAACTTCAGGTGAACATAAATGAAATCAGTAAAATGAGAAGTTCAACTCTGACACAGTATTTGCAAACTTTTACAGATGTAATATATCTAAAATTCCTAATAATTATAAAGTATTAAAATTAAATTAAATTAATTCCATCTATATTTTTATTTTTTTAATAATATAAAGTTTACTAATCCTTTTGGTTATATTTACAATTTTAGGAAAAAAAATTGCAAAATAATTTATGTCACATGAATTTTTTTTTTTTTTTTTTTTTTTTTTTTATACTTCCAGTTTTTCATACATGTTTGTCTATAAAACATTAGCAAAACCTATTACATAAAATACATATAATCCCTTTTAATGGACTTAAAAACTACATCAACTCAATGCTATCAAACTTCTCTTCTTCTCCCTCTCTTTTTTTGGCAAGTCTTAAATGAATCAAATGAAACCAAATTTGTTGACAGAGATTTGTTTGGAGTTTTTACCAAATAATGCACAATCCTCCATGCAATGCAGGTAAAGAGAAGTGTTTGGTATGGTAAGATATTTCTGTTTTTATACCTGGATGTAAAAATGATTATTTCCTTGTGTTATATCTGGAATAGTTTGTACCAAGCCTGTGAAGTGAAAAGGATAAAGAAGAGGTGTGGATCCCTATGGATTTGTTGAACAATCTTAATGGTCCATTTGGGAAAACTTAAAAAACTTATAAGCTACTCCTTTTGTTGAAAACATTTGGAGTCAAAGCAATCAAATGAATTAAAATTTGAATTGTCTTTGCTCAAAAAGCAAAAGGTAAAAGTTAGTCTATAGATAAATCCAAATTAAGCGATTAAAATGCTTTGTTTTTCTCTGCCAATTTTGAGTCATTATAGGCTTTTATTTGATACTATATTGCCAAATGTCTTATGAGAGATACACGGATTGTTGAGGTTGCTGTTAACCTAATGCTTAAGAGTCATATAAGTTCTTGCCAACAATATTTTTACCAGTGCACAGTTCATACGTTGATGCTATGTTTTATATGCTTGAAAAAATTTCCCGTTCTGCTTTTTTACAATATTACTTTTCTTAACAAGGAAATAGTGTTGTCATCTCCTTGTGTTTTATTGTTTTCCAGTGTTGTATCCTGGAAGAAATGAAGTGTTTTGTTACCCCTTTTAATGTTTCTTCTGCAAACAGGTTGTGGAGGTCTCCACCTCAAAAACTGGCAAGCATGGACATGCCAAGTGCCACTTTGTGGGGATTGATATCTTTAATGGCAAGAAACTTGAAGATATTGTTCCTTCCTCCCATAACTGTGATGTAAGTCTGCTTTTTTATTAGTTTTATGGTAGTGTTTAATTGCAGCTATCTTCTAGTTAGTTGAACAGGCAATGGAGCACTTAACTATGGAATTCTATATTAAGTTTATTGCTGTTCAGTTCAAAATAATTTGACTGTCTGATTGTGTATTTCAATTTTTTTGTCTTTTTTCTCAGGTTCCCCATGTTAATCGTACTGACTATCAGCTGATTGATATCTCAGAAGATGGTTTTGTAAGTTTTTCTTTTATGATTAAAACATTTAAGACACTGTCCATATGATAGAGAATTGATTTTGATTATTTCTTTAGAAAAAATGAAAACTAAAAAAACCTACAAGTAGAAATCCTGTAAATGATGTTTGATTGGAAGGCCTGCATCATTCTTTATTCTAGGGGATCTCTTTTCTTTGAAGGGGGTTTGACAACTTGCCTGAAATTTTATGATGTGACTGCCAAAATACTGAACTTTTCGGGTGCATGCTAGGTTATGTGAGTTTAACGATTTGTGGTCTGAGCTTTGGTTTACAAGCATTGTGGCATCTTAGACTACCTTATTAAAATTGGCTATGTTTGAATCTTCTGGTTTTGCACTTTTCTATGGTTGTCTACTTATTTCCTTTTAGGTGAGTCTCTTGACTGAAAATGGGAACACTAAGGATGATCTGAGGCTTCCCACTGATGAGAATCTGCTTTCCCAGGTATTTAATTAAAACCAAAATCCCTTAGTCCCTCCTTAACTTAGTTATCTTGATCCATTAAATTTTGGAATCTTCACACAAAAAGGGAAAAAATAAACTGAGTTTGGGTTTTTGTTTGTCTTCTGTAGATCAAGGATGGTTTTGCTGAAGGGAAGGACCTTGTGGTGACTGTCATGTCTGCAATGGGGGAAGAGCAGATCTGTGCCCTCAAGGACATTGGTCCTAAAAATTAAATGTGGCTTTGTAGCATTAGCAGGGTTACAGGAATAACAGCTATTATGTTCTAACAGGGAATTTATGGACTATATATGGGTGTGTAAGAGTTTTATATTGATATTGATCTACTGCAATGTAATTATACTTGTTTTCAGGGTTCTGGCTGGAGAAAAAGGGAGGCAACGTGCCTCCAGAATCCCAGTGGAGAAACCTTTCTCTCTGTTGCAGGACAAAATTTACATAACGTGATCTCTATGGCATATTGTATTATTATTATTTCTTTTGTGAGTTCTTCTTTTGATTTTACACATTTTCTTTAAGCTAGTTGCTGTGACGTTTTTTTGTTTTCCATCGTTGTATGTTTCCCTCAAACCAGGTGTCATGATTAGCTAATCTAGCATCATTCCCACACCTGAGATTTGGTATTGACCAGATTATGAGTCAGTGTTGTGCTCTCTTTAAAGTTTCTTGAACTACTTGTGTTAATACCACCACGAGGCATCTGGGCATCAATTATTGTGGCTATTTTGCACGTCTTCAATATTCAGCTGGCCCAACTTATTGATATTAGATATTTGGTAGTCAGTTTACTTCATTTTCAGATGCAGTTCTTGGAAATTTTTCAGGAGCGAACTACTACTCCAATCTGAGGTTTCTGGTTTTCAGCATATTCATTTAAACTCCCAATCATCCCTTACAGAACTAATGGTGAGTAGGCACCAATGCTTTTCGGTTGTAAGGTTATCACAAATGATGATCATATCTACAATTAGTTCGTGATTCAGTGGCAGTCGTAGGCTGCACTGCGGAGGAATGACTCTTCTGGTTACTTTTTATATCATCTAGGCCATAGAAGAAATGAACTGGAATCCTTTTCTGAACTTCTTTTGTTATCAGTGGTTTACGTGAGATGGAAGCAATGACATCTAGAAACTTCAAAATTCTGTGTCTTCCTGTTCAGTTCGTTCAACTAATTGCAGTGCTGACTATTTAACTGTCAACCCTTCTCTGTAACAGAAAGGAAGTATCTGAAAATATTTAGAAAACTCAAACTATGGTCGTTTATTCCAAGGCTGTGAGCTTCCCTATTCCGGGTAATTCTAATCTGGTCAATTGTTTTTTAATACAACACAGTCACTCCACGAAGTAATTGAAGGCACTGATATCTTTACATTTTGAAAATATTAAGTACCCATGTTCTTACATTAGAATGTATCAGCCTCGTAACCATCAATATTCTTCCATAAATGGCATTACAACAGACAACTGAAATACAATAACATGGCTTATTCTCTGTTACAGAAAATTAACTGTTTTACCAAAAACACTCGGATATAGATCACAACGAAGAATTTTTACTCGGAGAAGAAGTACCATAGATATAGCAGGCAAATCCCCAGAAGGTGATAACCAGGAAAGGATTTGAAACCACTCATTGGGTCATGTAACAATATAACCGCAGCAATGCTTGTGATAGGCACCCTCACGGCATTAAGCACACCAGCCAGCACAGTGGAAGACAAATAAAGAACAGCAGTCCCCCCCAGGACCCCCAGTTGAAATGTTACAGCACCCCAGATAAGAACCATGCAATATGAAACCTTACCACCATTGAAACTTTTGGCCTCGGAAACCATTCCTTGGAAATCATTATTCACAATAAGGCCGATTGTTGTGAACGCAAAAGCAAATAGAGAAACCATCACTTGTTGCTCCAAGACAACATGGAAGGACCTCCTGCCTAGCAGTTTCACAAAAACAAGCTCTGAAAGAGCAAAAATGAGGCCATGCAGAGCAGATCCCAGAATATCCCATATAAAACCCATGATGTATTGGCTGTCAGTAATATTCCCGTATCGGTCAGAGTCAGAATCCAAACCAATGATGGCCATAGCAGCAGTAATGATCACGACAGCATTTATAGTAGAAGCATTTATTTTGTTCTTCACAATAAGATAACCAAATAAGGCAGAAAAGGCTAGGGATGACGATGCTAGAAGGGAAGCAGTTGATGCAGGGAGGTAAGCATAAGCATATGCATACATGAGTTATCGGCAGCACTTAAGAAACCCAACACTGCATAAGAAAGAGTGAGTTTGAATGTGAGAGGAGTGGGAAAAGTTTTGCGAAAGAAGTACGTAGGAATTAAGAACAGAACAGTGAGAGGCCACCCTGCCACGGCCACCCAAGAAATGATCCACTTGCTCTGGCCTCCATCAGAGTAATAGACACGAGACAGAATACTAGAAGCAGGAATGCCACGAGCATTCCTGCACTGCTCAAGGCTAGCAGAATCCAATGTGAGATTGGCTTGCTTTTGTATGCTTCCCAAGCCAAGGCTTTATAGGCAGAAATTTTCTTCAGCACAGAAACAGATGGTCTTGATGGTGCCATCTCCACGTCTTCCTCTACAATATGCCAATAATCACGGCAAAACAATCAAATACCGATCAGAAGTGATAGAACCAGGCCTTATGTGCTCAGAATCAAATATAGAGAGCTTCAAGCATAGTTACAAATTATGCAATGCGAAAAAGATGCTAAAAATTACTGTAAAATTCAACTGCAAACAGTTCTTTAATGCTTTGTCTAGTGTAGAAAGATGAGGGTCATTTCAATCAGATTGTAAAACATATTGTATATTGGTCCATCTTTTTCTAGGGAGAAGTTGAATTGCCTCTACTATAAAGGTGAGACAATGGAGGGCAAACTGACTCAATTGGGAGGCAAGCAGAAATAGATACTGAAAATAGCATATATAGAAGGTTCCCAGGTAAGTACAAGAACATATTGGCCAGAATTGACGATATGATGATTACTTAGTATACTACCAGTACCAAATACTGCCAGAAGCCTTCCTTTGATTCAAAAATTAAACTGGGGAACAGCTCTTGATTTATATAATCCATTGCCAATTCTGTTTTTCAATGGATCAAGACATTGAACTCAAAATTGGGAGATGAGAAGGTGATCATTGTGAGAGGACACATATAATGGAACTGGATATGGCTTTGCCAATACGTAATATTTGTTTAACATATTAACAAGAATTCTCAGTAGATCAGAGACACTATTCCACAAAGACAATATTCAGCAGAAGCTAAAAAATTCCTTCTTAATTTTTTCTGTGTCTGCTATCCCTACATACATAATTTAGAAAAACAGAAAAATCAACAGAATATTTCTATACTCCCAAAATTGCTCTCTATTTTGCTGTACCATTTTCAGCTTCTCTTAAAAATGCAGACTAATTTTAGGCAAATTCTACGGGCACCGGTGCCCACCCCTCTCACAAGGGGTGGGCCCCACTGCCGGGCCCCCTGCATTGTGAGGGGGCTCCACTGCCAAGTCCCCCCTCCCCCCCCCCCCCCCTCACAGAAGGGGGGGATTGTACCGTTGCCCTCCCTTTGGGGAGGGCACCGGAGTGTTCACCCCTAATTTTATCAAGGCTCCAGAGGCCAACCTTGTCGTCATACTTCACTCTCTTCACTAGGTCTTACTACAAGTTGCCTCCCTAACATATATATATATATATATATATATTGAGTTCCTAATTTCCCCAATCCAAAAGGTTCAATTTCACAAACACATATCTGAGCACTATTTTAAGGTTTCGTCGAGAATACATGTTTGTCATAGTCGCACAGAACACAAATCCTCTACAGGGTTTGTTCCGAAAACTAAAACCCAGTATAACACAACAAAATTACGCCAAATTTTGGCAAAATTTCATCTACCAAGACGCACCAGGAAATACCCACATATTAAGTTTATCAGAATTATATTGAACAAACTTATAGAATTCATAGGAAAGACATAGAATCATAGGAATGCATCCGAGTGTATACAAATATATACACGAAGACGATAACTCCAAAATTTTGAGTTCCACTGCCAAGAACCACCAGCAAATACCCACATATAAGTTTGTCAGAACTGAGAATTTTGCATAAACCCGTGCAAAGAAATTCACAGAAAAGACGTAGACTCATGTGTATGGATTAGATATATATGTAACGCACATATAAACACGTGTATAAGTGGGGAATTTGAGCTCACCTGGTTCCATCAGTGGCTGCTGCATGAAATCAGAAAACCGGCAACAATCGAGACTTCAGGGCCGTTACTTCGGGCGTCTGCAGGATCAGTTCTTCCTGGCATGGAATTCTATCTGAAAGCCTTGACGGTAATTAAGGGTAATGACGATAGATGCCAACCAACGATTCACATCAAGAGGCCCGGATCTTGAAGGACAGGAGGCCTCGTGGGAACACGCGCTTCCTTTCTTTTTCCAAAGAAAATTAAATATACAAAACTTTGCCCCCCAGGTTGATTCTCACGTTTTTCCTTTCTTTTTCAAGGTACTTTTTCGTGGACATACTTTATAGGATCTGATTTATTCTTATTAGTTTAAATTTATTTATTATTTTATAATTCATCAATTTGCAATTCAGAAAAATTCAGACCATGTGTTTGACTTTCAGCCTCTACGAATTATTAAAGTTTTGTCTGACTTGGACCACATTTACGAAGAAGATACTTTGTTCGCTGTGCTGGAAGGAGCTTCTAGATTCTGTGGAAAATTAGGTTTGTGAACATGGTTACAAAAGATGTCGTTGTACTAAAAGAAAGAGACATGCAGAAATTGTTTTATGAAAAATATGATATAATATTAAGAATAAACTTCACACATGCTATACCCCAAGAAAAAAGTATAACGTGAAAAAAAATTAATGCATTGGGGTTGATATTTTGGATGCCAACTATATACAATTTTTTTTTTAATTATGTGCAGAATGTCACTTAAAAATACTAAAATTTTTTCCTATATATACCCATCTTTAATTAATTTTTCAATTCATGCGGTTATATTGAACAAAAAAATATAGTATTGTCAACATTTTATGGATGATGTTTTTATATATTAGCGAATATTAAATAGTATAAAAAAAAACAATCCGTTGTGACTATTATAGGGTATTTTTTGTTTTGCGCAATATATATATATATATGTGTGTGTGTGTATCTTTACTAATTCTACAAGATACATTCAGTTAAGGTGATATGACATGATAAAATAAACTTATTATGTTTTGTCACATGTTTGGTACGCATATAATAAAACCAGAAAAAAAACTATGAGAATAGATAAGTAAGCGTAAGAAGAATAGTGTTATAGGGGGAGGAATGTAATAGTTTTATCAACCCTTATTAAATTTCCTACTTTTTTTTTTTTTTAACTAAAATGCCTTTACTGTTCATACAATAAAAAATCAAATAGGGCCAAATCCTAAGCTTACAAAAATGAGGATGACGAATAGTATTCACAATGGTATTTTGTGTAAAATATTTTTTATCATGCTATCTTCTATTCTTTGGCTAAGTGTTACCCAATATCAAATGAATATTATGCAATTCAAATAAAATTATCAATTTTATCCTATTTAATTATATCATATCTCTCTAACTAAACATAGAGTGGAAGTAAAATGTCACTGAGTGTGGACATATTATTAAAAGGGTGTTTGCAAATACTTTTGCTTATAACTTTTTAGTTTTTTAATAATTGAAAAGTGATTTTTAGGTATTTTTAAAACTATTTTTAGCTTTTGCTTCACTTAAATCAAGCTACAAATAGTAAAAAAGCTTGAGCCGGGAGGAGATACTTCTAGCTTTCAATGGCATTTTTGTAATTAAATCGAAACTGTTTTAAATTTGTTTGGATCCTTTTATCCACAAGTTTTTTCATTATTTCCACCCTCACCCCTTTCTATTCCTTCCTTCCTCTCCACCATTGCCGTCTCAAGTGAAACAAGCCGCCACACGCAGCAACGATGGTACCGTTGTGCACAGCCTCAAGCGACTCACATCACCGTTGCACAACGCCACAAGCACCTGATCTTAGGCTGCCAATGCGCACAGCCTCAGCAACGCAAGTCGCCGCTGCCCAATGACCACAGGCTGCCAATGTGCACAACCTCAGGCAACGCAAGCCGTCGCTGCCCAACTACCACAGGCGACCAATCTCAAGTTGCCAATACGCACGGCCTCAGGCAACGCACATCACCACTATGCATGGCCCCAAGTGGCTGATCTCAGGCCACCGGTACCTATGAACCTTAGGCAACGCACGTCACCACATGTAACGGTGATGGTGCCGCTACTGGCTGATCTTAGAGAGGGAGTGCGAGAGAGATGAGAAAAAGGTGATGAAAAAATAAAAAATTATATAATAAAGGGTAAAATAGTCTTTTTGTTATAAAAAGTTTCTCTACAATCACTTTACAAAATTATCTCCTAAACACTCTTTTACTAATTTCAAGCACTTTTTTTTATATTTTACAAACACCCTTTACTTTTCTGATTGTAATCTGATTTACCTATTTCTGTTTAAAGCACCTACTTCTAATTCTCTACAAGCATTTGCAAATACCCCCTAAGGCGGTGTTTGCAACCGCTTATGGGAAGTGCTTATGCACTTCCCAAGGTACAAAAGCACTTGTGGGGTGTTTGGAATTGCTGTTTTTGGCTTCTATTTACTTAAATTAGGCAGAAAAAAATAGAAGTTTTGAAAATTGGGGGTAAGCTACTTATGGTTTCAATGGCAAATTTGTGATTAAATAAAAGTTATTTTATAATTATTTTTTACATTTTTGCCCTCACATATTTTTCTTAATCCCAATTTGCCCTCTCTAGACTACCCCCTCTCCCCATCCAGATTCCCTCTCCCGCTCCTCCCAAACCCACCTTCGGACCAGCTGCGGGCATCTATCTCTCTCTCGCGGAGACAGGAAAGGGGACGTCGCTACATGCTGCAACGAGTAGCGGCGACTGAAAAGGGCCTGTTGCCGCTGCATGCGACGACAAGGAGGGCACCCGTCGCCACTACGCACAGTGACAAGGAGGGGGTTGCCGCTGCGCGCGACGACGAGAACTCTGTCGCTGCACGTAGCGGCCAGGATCAGCGGGGCAACGGGTCAGCGGGAAGAGAGAGAGATGAGAAAAAAAAATGGTAAATAATGAAAAAAATAAAAAAAAAATTATATATAAGGGTAAAATTATCTTTTTTATATGAAAGTTTCTTTACAATCACTTCATAAAATTATTTTTCAAATACTCTTTTACTAATTTTAAACACTTTTTTATACATTTTGCAAACACCCCCATACTTTTAATTATAATCTAATTTTACCTACTTCTACTTAAAGTACTCACTTTTAATTCTCTACAAGCATTTGCAAACACCCCCTTAAATCTACTAAATTAGCTTATTCTCACCTGTCCATATATTTCCAAAATATCTTTCTACTACACTCAATCGTGACCATTGATTTGCACCCAACGATTGCGCACCGGATGGATTCCAAATCCTTTGCTTTCAATGCTATTTGTTTTGGCGGTGACAGAAGGAAATTTAAGAAAAAATTAATAGGACTTTTTTGATTAATATCATATCTATATTTAAATAAAACAAAAAAATAATAATAAAGTAGAAATACCGTAAATATATTTGACCCACTCCCACTTCTCAACTGATTTCCCGTGTGCACAAGAATGTGCACATGGAATATAAAATTCAATCTAGACTCCTACAATATTGCCCTTCCTTTACAGTGATTAGATTTGGGATGGTGAATTGAATTCATTATATCTACTTACACCAAATGCCATAATTTAATTTTTACCATTTCATAACTTTTTTCTCCGCCAAGAGGAGGGAATGTCAGCAAAAATAGTTATGCTTTTGAGAGCGAATATATACTTTTGAAATTTTTGGATTGTCCGCGAGATAGTTCAAGTACATTTTTTTTATTGAAATTACTAATATTCAAAAATTTACTGAATTCTAATTAATCGAATTTAAGTTAATTAACGTCACATGACATGACGAGAGAAGAGCTCCTTGACAAGGGTACGAAAATATACAAACTTGAATCCATAACCTTACTTGAGGAAGATAAAGTGCCCACAATTTGATTAACTACTAATTAATAACTAAATTAAATATATTATAATATTTCTAAAATTTTGCACGTGCTCTCTTAAAATTTTATTTTGCCCCACTAGTTGTGATATCATAATATAAACATATGATGAATATTACATCATCGTTAAGGTGGCATATAGAACGATAAAATTTTATTAAGAGAATAGGAATGAAAATGGTAATATTAAAAAAATGTGTTTAGTAAACACTTTGAAATAGAAATCTTCATTCCTCGGAAATGAAGATTCTATTAAATGAGGAAATCTGGATTCCATTATTAGAGTGATGGAATCTAAATTCCATTCCTTGACAGAATTCTTATTTAAATATATAATTACCATAATACTATTTACTCTTTAAATAAATAACAAAAATATTTTATAAATATAAAAAATTATAAATATTTTATATGTTATATATATATATCTAGTATAATATAATAAATTGTGTAATATGATATATTTATTATATATATTATATAATTTTTAATATTTATATAATATAGATATATAACTTACTATATATACATACAAACACATATATATATGAATTTAATATTTTAATGTTAGAACAAAATAATAATTTTTAAAATTTTTTTAATATATTAAGAATATATTAAAAGTAATTTTTTTAATTTTTAAATTCTTATACAAATGATATTTTTGCCCTTAAACATTTTTTTTTTTACTTTCTTATCTCTACTCTAACATACCAAATATAATGATGGAATAAGAATATTCAAAACATACCAAATATAACGATAGAATAAGAATATTTATTCCATTAGTATATACAAAATATATTTATAAGAGTTTTAATTTCCCCGTATACCATTCTATTTCTATTCATATTCTCGTTTTCAGTCCATATCCATCGTATCACACTCGACCTAACTTCTTTTTCTTATTTTACCTTCAACTGATGTCTAAGGGTGTGACTCTGTACATCACCGCGTAACCAACATTACGGCCATCATCATGAAGATCAGAATGGCATCATCTTCTTTGAAAGACATTTGACATACATCATAGAGAGAGAGAGAAAGAGAGAGAGAGAGAGAGAGAGAGACTTGAACGCACAAGATTCATTTGTAATTTGACTTTTTCAATCACTGACATGGGTTTTTCTTAATCTTTTATGAGTTGTCATTAGCTGCATTAAATTTTTTAGTTACCAATTTACTATAAAATATATAATTGGGGATATTGTTTTTCATACGTTTAATGTGTAAAAAAATCACAATAGATAGTACGTATCTGTTTAAATAACGCAGATTAGGTAATAAATTATAATAGAGTTTTAATGTGCCTAGGTGAGCTATTTTTTAGTAATTTTTTATTTTTAATTACTTTTTAACAGTTTTACCTATTTGCATTATTGCTTCTTCTACTACTTTTTTCTAAATTCAGCAAAAAAATAACCAAAGGTAGAAGTATCTAAACCCCCTACTTTTTCTAACTAATAAATAGTTGTAAATACTTAAAATTTTTGTTAGACAAATATATCCTAATATTTTTATTATAATTATATTTTATTCTTATCCAAATTAATAAATATATTATTGTACAATTATTTATTTTAAATTAAATTAAAATTTTAAGAATAATTAAATTATAAAGGCAAAAATTATATTGAAAACGAATATGTCAATAATTAGATCTTAAAAAATTATTAATAACTTGCATAAATGTAATTAAATAAATTATTAAAAAATATTAATAACTTATGCAAATTATTATAATTTATTTAGTTTTTGTCTTAATAACTTTACAATTATATTTGCAACTCAATAAAATTTATTTGATGGCCATATGTTACTTTTTAAAAGAATAAGCAATTTAAGTATTTTAATATAATAAGCAATTACTACAATTATTTTACTAAATATTATTTATCAACTATTACTATTTTTAGTAAAGTTTGCAAACACTCCCAACTTTTATACTTTCAGCATTTTTTTAACTATTACTATTTTTTAAACACTTATTTATATTTCGTAGCTAACGCAAACAAGCCCTGTAAAAAACAATAAAATACTCTCGTGTCATGTTAGAACCATTTGGTTACATTAATAAGATAAGGGGTATAGGATGATTTAATCTTACCCGTAAATAATTTATCTCTTCAGAAAGAGTACGGATAATATTGTCTAAAAAATTTATCATCTTTTATCACCTTGGATAAATTTTATTACACCCACAAATTCTGATAATTATATCCTGATTCGATCGAGAAAGTAATAATGACAATTACCCAATTTTTTATACTATCTATTTACAAAGCTTCCGAACATATATAAAAAGGATATTAAGTCAGGATAAATTAATATTAGACTCAACGAACAGAGCCTTATAAGATAATAATTAAATTTCAACTTTCCAGGGAGGTGTGAATGATGAGTTGTTGTAACAAATATTTCAAAACATCAATTAATTCTTAAATTAAAAAATATTTATGAGTTTAATAGTTAACAATTAGAAAAAGCAATATTATGAATTTTTTTATATACCCCTAATAGAGT
>CAJVSB020000055.1:0-94851 GCA_911865555.2 Thlaspi arvense
GTGGGTTCCTCCGATCGTGAGAAGACGAGACAGGGGTCCGTGATGTGATGTGCACGGGGTGGCAGACTCAGCCGACGGACGGTGGACCGTAGCGTACGGGGAGTACCTTGGGCCCGGCGATGAATGAGTTGTGTGCTGAGGGCTCAGCCGACAGACGTGTGCTACGTAGCGTGCGGGGAGTATACTGACCCAGTGATGTGATGTGTACGGGATGGCAGGCTCAGCCGGTGGACGGTGTGCTACCGTAACGTGCGGGAGTACACTGGCCCTGTGATTGACGTGATGTGATGATTGATTACCTTGATACCTCACATATGTGTTTTGATTACTGCTCACTGTATAGTATATATGTGTATGTATGATTTTTGCACTTTGTGGCGTGATACATATCCCAACATTTATAGATTAGTATCATCCGTACTCACTGAGTTTCGCGACTCATAGTTTGTAAACATTCTAGATTTTTTTGACTGCACTCGCCTCGGTTAGCGTGCCAGCGTGGAGTTGACGACAGCGACTTGATGGATGTACGGGCATATCTCTTTTGTATCTTTTCCCTATTGTATTCTAGAGTAGCTTCATTGTACTCTCAGACAGGATCCCGGGTAGTTTTTTGGATGTTATATTATTACACTTTGTGTATGTTTTATATATTTGGAGTTCGACTGGTTTGTTGAGGCTTACTGGGGTCGGTAATATCCCAGTGCCGGTCACGGGCCCGGGTTCGGGGCGTGACAAAAACAAACCAGATTCTATTCGGGTCTTGTCTTCTCACTTGGTAAATAGGGTCTCTAACCCGCTTATTGGTAACTATACCCAAAGCTTAAAATGCAAAAATATGAACCATACCTTGATTTCCAAACTTAGTCAAAGGTTAAAGACTTCAAAATCAAAATTGAAAAAACTTTTTTTCTGGAAACAGTTTGGCAAAAACATCGATAAAAATCATCCAAATTTCCAGCAAACCCAAAACAGAGCATCGGATAGCAATCTCCCTTGAAATATTCAAGCAAAACACAGAAATTCTTACCAATTCTCAGGGTTTTGGTAGAATACCTGTTTGGTCCATTTATATATAGCTTAGGCATGAATTAATTACTGATTTTGCTTGAATTCACAGATTCTTCAGTCAGTGAACCGATTGAAATTTTCTCTTATTTTTTCAGTTTAGTCCTATGAATTTTTAATCCTTTTATGTAACTCTTTTTTGCCTCTAATTTTATTCCTTGACCTTCTGCACCGGTTACATCTCTATCCTCCATTTTTAATTTCTTTCAATTAGGCCCCCTAACATTTTGAAATCAAGCCTAATCTTTTTGATTTCTCACTTCAGCTCTAGTACTTCTAATTTCTTCACTTACACCCACTAAATTTCTAATAAGCTCCAAACTCTTTTATTTTAACAATTAAGTCCCTAAACATAATAATTGGCCAATTTCAATTAATGGGGAAGAAAATAGGGCCATTACATTTTGCTACGAAAGATGCAGCATTATATTAGAGCGTTTCTTCTCCTCCCTTAATCAAAAGTGTCCATCGCTATATGAGTGATGGATTACTAATAGAACGGGAGTCTGTTGCTAAATCAGCGACGATTACCAATTGATTATAGTCCGCCACTAAATCAATGACGGATTACTGACATATATAAGTTTAGTCATAGAATTAGTGACAGATTACTGATGAAATGATAACCATCGGTAAATCACCACAAATCCATCCCTAATTTGTCAATAATTAGCGATAGACTGTTCTGTTGTCGATTTTCTGTCATTAAAGCCTTGTTTTCTTATAGTGTAACACTACTTGTGGTATGAAGCATGAGTCAGATTGAAAAGCAAAATCAAAGTTGAGCTTGGGAAGTCAAAATTAGGTTCAAAAAGTTTGGAAAAAAAAATTAAGGAAAACGGGTTTTATATGTTTAATAATTAGGAATTGTTAGGCAATCTAAAAGAATAGCTTGCTTAGATCTCAAAAAATTTGAAAAATAAAAACAATTCCCAATTTTTGCTTACCAATTTTGAAAATCAGTTAACAAGCTTATTTCAAAATAGAAAAGAAGAAGAAGAAACCGTTTCTAAAGGTTTAGAATTCAGAAGTAATTAGTACCGATCAAATTTGTTTCCATTAGAAAGTGAGGGCTAGGGGTGGCGAAAATCAATTTCTCCGAATGAAAACCAATTGACCAGTAAAGTATAAGAGTGTAAAAGACAATTACATACAACTAAAACCTGAAAAGAAGTGAACTGGGGCCATGGGATTAATCACCGAATCTTGTGTAACCAACCATAAAAGCCAACATTGCAAAGCTCATTTAAGGTGACATCTTAAGACAAAAGCAAGCAATTAATACATAATCCCACCCACCAAACACTTTTTGCGCGGATCGCAGCGACAAAGTGCCAGCAAGATCAGGACATCTCTAAAAGATTGGCACTGAGTTTAGAGACCTTGAAATGGTAATAGGAGATATAATGCAGGGTTAATCATCCGATTAGCGGAAAAAAGAACAAGGGTGTGTTTGTATTCCCCACTTCTGGCTTTTTGCTTTCTTGATTGACGATGGAGGCTTTTAGACCGCTTTGGCTTGTCCCTTGCCTCTATCTCTAGCTGGCCAGCTAGCTAACTAGCTAGTAAGACTATCGAATTGAGATCTAACTCAACGGCAAAAAGAGCAGTGAGGTTTCTTTTGAGGCCAAGAGTTGGACCTCCCCAAGCCCCTTCCTTCACCCCACTGTAGACCAAGTAAAGGAAAAGGTAGACTAATTTTTCATCTATGAACTATATGTTAGAAATAATAAAAGAAAATTATATGTTAGAAATAATAACAGCATGTTTGAAACACGGGAAATGCTGTATCAAAACAATATATTGTTTGATTATAAATAAAAAAAGACAAAAAAAATTAAAATACAACCAGTCTATTAATGATTTTGTATGTGTGTGTGTTTGCTATATGTTTAATTTGAAAAGTTATTTTTCACAAATTTGTTTAAACTGTTGGGTGTGAAAACAAATAATCATATTATTCAAAATAATTATATCATTGTATATTAATTAAAATAATTAAAGGAAATTAATATCTGTTTTAAATTAAAGTTAAGTCCAAGTCCTCCTTGATTATTAAATATATATAAATAGGCCACATGTAATAGCTTATTTGTTAAACAATATTATAATTGGAAGGAGATGACCACAAAAATAAAACAAATTTCACTTCTTACATTTTTCTAACATGAGATTCCATTCACATTACAAATCATATAATACTTACCCTACAATAATGATGTTATTGAAGAGAAAACAAGCTATGGTTTATCAAAGTGGTTCCTCTTTGTATGTCATTATGATTGAATTGCCGTGGTTGTTCTTTTATTATGTGTGTTTTTTTTTCTTCATATTTTTTATGATGTGTTCAACAAAAAAAATCTAGTGAAATACTTAATGGTTATAAGTATAAATTTGAAATTGACAATATAAAATTTGGGATTCCAAAAATATAATAAATAAATAAATAGAACATGAGAATTATAGACCAGGATTGGATTGAGGTGGAATGTTAAGGAGAAAATAAGAGCTTTCTAAAGCCCTAGCATGCACTGAAGTAGTGTTATATCTTTGAGCTGTTCATTGGCGTCCTTGAGCATGGAAAGCTCAAGCAATGGATTAATTTTTGGGATAAAAAGTTCATGTATCTTTGTATAAGATTATTAGGTATGGGAGGATTATTAGAAGTGGATATTGGGTTAATTTGTTTTTTTTTTTTTTGAAGAGAAAAATATCAGGACTTTTCAAACAGAAGTCTTAAAAAAAGCTTCAAAATTGAGCTCTTGCTAAAGGCCTTTCGTAGCTTTTGAAATAAAAGCCCCAAGCTTTTGAGAAAAAGAAAGAATAAATAACCTTAAGGCCTAGACTCGAGCATGTTTGAAATTGAATTAGCAAAGAATGAGTTTATATTGGATAATGAATTTAAAAAATTATGAGATTAAAAGTGGGATTCAAAAATGGGCCATTGAGAAACCCACTTTGACCCAAAAATTCGAGTTTAAAATCATATTTTAATTTCAAATCAAATAGGAAATTTAATTTTTTAAGTTAAAAAAACCCAGATACTCTAATTTAAAAAATTTATTAATTCTTCAAACTCTTTAACCAACAATAATAAATCAGATTTAAGAAATTAAAATTCTTTATAACCTAATATTAAAACAAGTCATTATATGCAAAAATATTAAAAATTGAGTTTCAACCAAAAAAATCATAACTTGAATTTTTTGTGAAGGCAAAATTTTTAAATTTTCAAACATATCAACCTTGGAAGGTTTTGGGGGCTAACAATCGTGAAAAAAGTAATAATAAGTAATAGGGTCAAAAACACTCTCATTTTTCAAATTTGCATAAATTACACTTACCTTCGTTCTCATCACAAAAAAAAAAATAATTTTTTTCTTTAACTAACTGTTGATTAATAATTATTTAATGATTTTATTTAAAAAATGTGAAGATAACCTAATTTAACATATTAATAGTTTAAACATTTGATTAAAAATTAAAATATTATTTGATTTTTTAAAAATAAAAATATTATTCAATTTATTATTTTTAATTTAAAAAAAAAAAATCACAATTTAGTTATTTATTTTAATTATTTTTTAACTTTTAAATAATTTTTATTTTATTTTTTAAATTACATTTAACCCCAATTTTAACTTAAATGATACTCAACCATTCTTATTTAAACATTTAAATAAAACTAAAAAATAAAATAAAAATTAATTTAAATTAAAAATAAAAAATTTAAAAATAATTTTAAGTGTATTAAGTAATATTTTAATTTTTAATCAAATAAGTAACTAAGTTTTTGTAAAATTAAATTACCTTCAATTTTTTTTTTAACAAAATTGTTAAATAACTATTAGTCAATAATTAATAAAAAATAATTTTAATAATAAAAATGAGATTAAATATCATTCCAACAAAATTCAATAGAAATATATATTTTTACTTAAAAAATAAATAATTAAACACACACATTGTCCCAAATTCCAAAAATCGTTCTGAATTAATTAGGTACTGAAACAAGAGCCCCAATCATTGATGGCAAGATTGGACCACAACACCCCCCCCCCCCCCCCCCAAAAAAAAAAAAAAACAATGGTATAAAATAAAAAATAAATACAACACCAAAAATTGAAAATTAAATTAATAATAAAAAAATTTTCATTTAGCCATTAATGGAACAAGTGATCGCCTACATGCAGCCCGTTCCACCTGGCACACAGTATACGGGTGGAGGCATGAGTAGCCATTTTTTTTCTTAAATTTACAAGATGGAAAAAAGGGAGTCGGTGTTAGAAGCCCACCAGAGAGCACTGGGCCTAAACCTTTTAAGAGATTTTAGACCTCGTTCTTTTTCAATTTAAAATTTAAATATTTTTAAAGTTAAATTATATTTTTAAAATATAAAAAGCTATTCCTTTTATGTTTTAAAAGTCAAAATCTCTATTTTTAAAATAATATTTAAACAATATCGTTCTCTATACTTGTTTTTTAAAGACGATTCAGAGCTAAATTGGCGCTTTTGCCCCTGAAACTGAGCACACTTACTTGGCCGCGCTCAATCTCAAAGGCAAGGTTTTATAAACAATTTTGAGACAAAATTTGAGACAAGGATCAAACAAGGCACTTGTCTTTGTTCACTGAGACAAAATCCTTTTTCTGCTACGCTCGTCTTCCTTACTCAATCCACAATCGACTACTACGCTCGTTTTTCTTGCTCGAAATCCATGATTGACTCCACTTTTTCTGTTTTTCAAGAGTTTTCTGTGATCGATTGTCTCATTTCTCAGTATTTATTTCTCATTTGTCTCATATGACTGGTAAACATTTGATTTTTGCACTTTTTTCTTTCCTATTTTTCTTCAATTCTATGTTTTGTTTGTGGCTTCTATGTAGTATGCAAGCACCTACAACAAACAATAGTGATTCTAGTGACTCCTCTTTCTCTCAACTAGAAGTAACTTTACGACCTCGCGCATTCAAGTAACAATTTGCTTGTCTCTCAATTCAACTTCTATCAGTGAAGATTACATCAAAATATTGTATATTATATGTTTGTTGAAATGCCTCAATGACATTTTTTTTAAAATTTTCAAGTAGTTGATTGCTAATGTTAGATGTGCTAGTTTTCCTTTTTCCTTCAAATATTTCCTTGTCAAATCTAAGCCAAACTTCCTAATTCCTACATGTTTGAGGTGTTTTTGGCAAGTTGAAACCTGAATCATTTCAAACCTATATATATGTATTTATGTAGGCTGCACATAGAAATGTTGCCTTGTCTAGCGTAGGTGGCACCAAGGTAGTGCCTCATCTAATCATGCTTGAGCACATAATTGAGATAGAGGAGGGTGTATGATGCACAGAATTGAGACGGAGGAGTAAAAGCTTAATATTGAATACACTTTGTAACTGTAAAAAAAATGATAATCAAAGAAATTACCAGTTTCTCTTGACTGCTTAATTATGTATAAAGCTCATTTTTTTTGCATAATTTAATTGCCCAATAGTAGCACCTTTTGACTAAAGAGAAACATCCATATTAAATGTCTAAAGATGCTGTTAAAATAGATTTTTTTTTTCCACAAGTATTCATATCTATCTTTGGTACTTTCAAGGAAATTCAAAAATTTACATGTAGCTTTTATCTATCATATATTGTTTCTCCAAGGTTCTAAGTTTGCTTTCCCAAATTTTCATAGGTGGAGGCCCCTCATTCTAATGTGACTGTACGACAGAAGTAAAAAAAATTTGACACCCTAGTTTCTAAACTATATCTAACATGCTGAAGAAGCAGCATTCATCAGGTCTAAGAAATCCCACCCCCAATCCCTCTCCCAATCCCTGTTCTGTGGACTGCCATGGCCTTAAAGAAGGAGTTGAGTTGCACCATCACAGAGCAAGGCTATTTAATGCTATGGAATAGACTGGTGTAACATAGGTACTTCAGGAAACAGCATTACAAGTCACAAATGCTGCAATATTGAATTACTAAATTCAATAAGGATTAAAATTTCTATGTTTCAAACTCAAATCAAATGCTTCTGCAATACTTTTATGATCTTATATAGTCCAGATTATATTAGCCTTTTACTCTCTTGTACTATCCACAATAGCATATACCTTTATCATTCTGCAATTTCTATAATGTAAATTTATCTACCATGAATTATCACATAACCAGTTACTAGTAACAATTTGAGTTTCAGAAACTATTTTTTGCTGTAGGTGCCTACATACTACATAGAAGCCACAAACAGAACATGGAATTGAATAAAAAATGATAGAAAAAGTGCAAAAATCAGATGTTTACTAGTCAGATGAGACAAATGAGAAATAAACGTTGAGGAATGAGACAATCGATCGCAGAAAGCTCTTGAAAAACAGAAATGGTGGAGTCAATCATGGATCAAGCAAGGAAGACGAGCGTAGTAAGTCGGTTGTGGATTGAGTAAGGAAGACGAGTGTAGCAGAAGAAGGATTTTGTCTCATGAACTAAGATGAGCGCCTTGTTTGAGCCTTGTCTCAGATTTTGTCTCAAAATTGTTTATAAAACCTTGTTTTTGAGATTGAGCGTGGCCAAGCGGGTGTGCTCAGTTTCAAGGACAGAAGTGCCGATTTGGCTTTTGAATCGTCTTTGAAAGGCAAGTAAAAAGAACGGTATTATAAAATATTATTTTAAAAATAGAGAGTTTGGCTTTTAAAACATAAAAGAACAACCCCTTATTTATTTGAGATTTTTAAAATTTGAACTTTTTCATATTTTTGCTAAAAGGAAAGAAAAATGAAAATTTTAGAACTCAAATATTTGGCATGACGGTACCAGGTTCTATACTCTTTGCGTGTTGACGTTTGCTATTAAAATTTTAATTATTTTTTGCGGTAAATTTTCAAAGTAACCCTCCTACTTCTAAGACTTGGAACCTACAGGTCTTACATCCACCACATGCACACCAACGACGTGGGTCTTCTTATATCAATATTATTTTTTTATTTTTTATTCACTAAAATATGCTTTTTATAATTTATTCACCAAAATTATTCATATATTTGGACAGTGAGAAGTTGGGGTAGAAAACTCGACTTCTGGTTTTTAGCTAGAAACCTGATTTTTCCATTAACAAAAATGAAACTGAGGGGGGAAAGGGAAAAGAGCACCGGAGCCCGCCAGCATTGAGGAGGAAGAATCGAATCGCAAAGCTCACTGTTGGAAGTACATGCCTTGCCTTTGACCTCGATGGAAATCCCTGCCCTCCACTTCTTCCTCCCTCAACGTCGGCGACCTCCAACTCTCTTCCTCCTCTGTTATCTGTTTATTTATTTAAAAAAAAAAAAAAGAAAGTTGGAAGTTGGGAAATCGGGAGTTAGGACCCCAAGTTCTCTTTTTTTGAAAAAAAATAAAAAAGAAGAACAGGGGAGGAAAAGAAATAGAACCGCCGGAATTAAGGGAGAAAGAGGCAAGGGGCAGGGATTTCCGACGAGCTCAAGGGTAAGGCGTGCACTTTCAGCAGGCTTCGCCGTTTGATTCTTCCTCCCTTGCGCTCGCCAGAAATCCCTCTGCCTTGAGCCGCTTCCTTGCCATTTGATTCTTCTCCCTCTGTTTGGCGGGCTGGGCCGCCCCGGGGGGGGGGGGGGGGGGGGGGTGTGGAGGAATCGGAGGGAAGTTTGGGTTTCCACTCTTGACTTCTCTATATTCAAAAATTTGCATAATTTGATAAATAATATACAAAAGACATCTTATAATAAATACAAAAATAAAAAATAATATTGATACGAAAAGCCTACACTGCTTTTCCTGAAAAGCATTTGTATGCATATTGTATATATAACATGCTATATCTATAAATATGAAGGGTATTTTCTTTAAAAAAAAACACCAAAACGAATATGCACCTGCCATATTATATTTTTAAGAAAAATATGATGAGAATTAAAAAAAAAATACAAACCTGCACCTATGCCAAGGGTTAGTCTAGTAATTATACACTAACACCTTCATAATACATATGACTTTTAGAATCCATAAGCATACGAATCATTCATAACAAGAAATGATTAAGTAGTTATGGACTGTATTAAGTATTTTAAACAAATCATTCATAAGAAGAAATGACTGTATTAGAAAAAAGTCTTACAAGAAGTTTACCTGGTATAACAGCCTTAGCAATTTTTGAAAATATTGAGATAATAAAGTATTGGTGGTAACAAATATTAATTACATTTCAGACAAGAATAATGATTTTATTAAAAAAAATATAGTGAAATAAAGCAGAAAATCTATTGGAGTAAATTTCAAAATTTTCAAAAATTAGTAAATTTCAATTATTTTATTATAAATAAATTTCAAAAATTTCTTTACTTACTACTGGGTTGTGTTGTTAATTTTTTTTCCCTTAATTATGCTACGTGCTGCCTTTCGGCATGTACAGAATTTTTGTTATTTTTTTCAAGCCCACTGACTATGTGGGCCCCATGACGTATTGTGGATCCGTGGGCCTAGATCCAAACCTGTCTCCGATTCTCGGCCTTTCCAGAATAAGGGGCCCGTGGAAGTCGATGGACTCCAACTAAAGCCCACTTTTTATGTCAGTAGTTGCAGGTGTATATAGATGAGTTTTGTTTAATTTGATATTTAAATTTAAATTAAATTATATTTTATAATTTATTTATATATTAAAATTATAATTTATAATTTTATTTGATTTTAAATTATGATTTTTGATTTACAAAATAAAATATATTAAATTTATAATTTTTAGAAAAATTTTGACAAAATTTTTTAAAAATAATTTTTCTAAAAATTAGCCATTTTTTTCCTTCAACTTATTTAACTTAACAAATTCTTTATTTAATAATTAATTATAGTAATTATACATTATACAATAAATATATTTATATAGTATTACAAAATTTCACTCATATTGATAGAGACCACACTTTATAAAAAAAAAAAAATCAATTACTGAATAAATATAAATATAAAAGATAATAAAATAAAAAATATATATAATTAAATAATAAAAATATACTATATATAAAGAGAGATATAGAATTTTTAATTTTTTATATATGTAAACTATATGATTTGATTTAATTTATTCGATTTGTCTAAACATTAAATATCAAATTAAACCATATAAAAAAAAATCTATTTTTAAACTGAATTAAAACAAACTATAATTTCATTAATTTAAATAATTTAATTGAATTTGTTAAACGAGCTGATTCCAATTTAACTCAACGTGGTCCAGTCAATGGCCCACTTCGGATCCATTTTCTGAACCAACTAATCCAGACACCACTGGATGAAATGGACTGCCGCTAATTCAAATCACGTGGGTGTGCTGTCAACGATGGAACGCATAATGACTGATTAATCCATCTGAAACATTTAAATGCAATGTTGTACGAAAATTAAAATACAAATATTTACTTATGAAAAAATTAATTTTAACCGTATCTTAATTAATTAAAATTAATTAAATGATCTAATGGCTAGTGGAATCTAGAACAACTTGATTTCCACTCACTTAGAGCCAGTTTCTTTATATTTCATACAAGGATCTTGAAGAGATTAATATAACAGGTAGCTGTACAGCTTTTTTCAGGGGAAGGTGGGGGCAGTAAGTGAGCAATCACTTTTTTGATTGATTTGAGATTGGAGGAACAGAAGCATTTTCATGAAAAATTTTCAAAGATTAGTGGAACGTAAGAAAGTCATTGAATGGTGGACGTTGAACCCTTGTACTGGTGAGCATAGTCATGACTCTAGAGATGAGATGAACAGCAGTTCTTTTGGTAAACAAAAGTGAAACCCAATGAAAGAGTGATGGATCAAGCTGGCGGTGCAAGCAGCTTTAGGTCAAAGCGAGTAAGATGTGAGGGTACACTAAGGGATTATGACAAAAATGGATTAGAGGCTTTTGTACGAATTTAGAAGAAAGTATAGCCCTTGTGACAGAGGCTTGGGATATTTGGAAGGTCTCAAAATAGCATGGGAGGTGAGTCCTACGTGAGTTCAATCGAGCATAAATTTTAATGTACTCGTATGTATGATTAATAAAAAGAGATATAGTAGTTTTGATATTTTCTCTATTATTATAAAGGTGCAACTTTTGATTTAGTATTATAGCAAGTTTAGATTACCCATATTTGAAAAGAAAAAAATACTTATACAAATTATTTTACTAAATTTAAGTTATTTTTTAAAATTAAATAAGAAATATTATGCCTGCTTTTTACTCGATTTGAGAGAACTAAAGTAACTTGACGTTTGAGAACCCATTCCTCTAATTTTTTAATATAAACAATAAATTATCTATTTTAATAAATAATTTTTTAAAAAATTTATTTTAGCCAAAAAAAAATTTAATATTAATATAAATTTCGTGGGAGAGCCTTGAATATTCTAATTCCTTAATTGCAGCAGCTAAATTATTTTATTATTTTATTTTTTTAAACAGGGGGAGAGAGAGAGAGAAAGAGAGAGAGAGGGAGAGGACGCGCAAATTCCAAGACAAAGAGACTTGCTCCAATCATGCCGTGATAGAAACAACTTGCCCCCTTGCAAGGGCCATGTCATATATTATTTATTAAGAAGCACCAAATAAAATAGCTTTCATGTGACTCTGACCCCTGTTCATATTGATTTTGATTGATGAGAGGATCCAATAAAGTTAACCATGTCTTATCCCCCAAATAATAGTGCTAAATTACAATTTTAATATATTTAATTTATATAAAATTTGACTTAGATATTACATACCATGACTTAAAAATTATCTCACCATTATTATCTCTTTTTTTAAAAAATAAAAATAAACCAGATGTCCAAAAAATTAGTATATTTCATATTAGGCATTGCTAATTACATATAGCTTTGATTCCTCGTGTTTAAATTACCAATAAGCATATGAAGAACTTTAGTTTATTTTTCAAAAAAAATATATAAATAAAGGTATAAAGGGTAAGTTGGTAATAACCTTTTCTAAATTAAAAGTTGACCTAATTTTTTAGGAACTTCTCATTTCCTTTTAATGCTGATGCAAATTATAAACTATCAAATAATAATAATAATAATAATAATAATAATAATAATAGGAGGAAAAATCCATCTTGCCCTGTTGAAATTTATTCTCTATTTTATTTAACCTCTTAAATTATTCATTGATTTATTTACCCCATAAAATTAACACCATTAGATTAACTATTATATTTACTCCTTGAAATCTTGAATAATAAATACTAATTGAAATATTATTATAATAATAATTAATTGTCAAAATTTTAAAAATATATGTTAATATAGTATAATTGATAATAAACATTATTACATTTATTTAACTTTATATATTAAATTAAAATACGACTAAAATTTATAAATTTAATTTAAATTATTTGCGTAATCTAACTAAATAATAAAATTTTAGCTGTAAATGAATAAATTAAATTTAGTAAAAATTATTAAAGGAGTGCAACTTGAAACTTAACCATCAAATTAAATGAGGTAAGTTTACATTTTTTGTTTGTTTTATAATAGCATCAAGAAAATAAGGATAAAAATTATTTTTGTAAAATAGTTAAAAATTTGTAAAAGTAAAGGTAAATTTTTATTTAGTTTAACTATGCAAATAATCTAAATAAATTTTATAAAATTTAGACATATTTTAATTTAGTATGTAAAATTAAATAAATTTAGTAATATTTGTTGTCAATTATAAAATAGTTGTCACACCCCATTCATTTAGCCACTTGGCGAGGCACGATAGTTGGGGCAACGGCCAACACTCATCGGACAAAAATCCAGTAGCATAATGGCTGCTGAACCTCTTTTATCTAAACTTATACTTGTACCAAAATTAACATATTCCTAACATATTATTCACATCTTGATATTACTCTACAATTGAGGGGCGTTCGGATGGGAGGATAGGATATGGACTGATAAGATATAACTTGATAAATTTAGTAGGAGGATAATTTTTATCACAGGTTCGATTTTACAGGTAACAAATGAGATAAAATTTTTGAAAAGTAGGATAAAATTTTAAATTTACTAAAAAGCCCTTTTGTAAAAAAAAAAACAAAACAAAATAAACCCAATCCAGCCGGATTGGGTGATCGGGTTGCACACAGAGCAGGAGAGAGCCCGCCGGACTGCGTCGTCGTAAATCCAGCCGGCCGCCGTGCCAGATCGGGTCGCATGCAGGCCCGCATCAGGTCGCACGCAGAGCAGGATAGAGCCCGCCGGATTGCGTCGTTGTAAATCCAGCCAGCCGCCGAATCAGGTCGCACGCAGAACCTGCGTCGGGTCGCATAACAAAGCAGGACAGAGCACGACATACACCGCCAGATCACAGGTTCCGTCGTTCGAGGCGATTGCGATAGCGACTCTGCGTTGTCGTTCAGATCTAGCCTGGCTGCGCCGACTCCGTTGTTCAGAGGCGATTGCGATGGCCTTTTTGTCCGACTCCGTCGTTCGCCTTGGACTCCGTCGTTCAGAGGCGATTGTCCGACAGCCAGAGTCGTTTAGAGGTGATTGCAACTCTGTTGTTCGCCTTGCAGCGCCCGTATGACTCGGGGCATTTTTGTCCGATAGCCAGATTAAACACGCCCGGATAAAATTTATCCAGTTGAGAGCGACGGATAGTTTATCCGAATCCCGCTGATACGTATCTGTATCCGGATTCGTTACATGCCAAGCGAACGCGTGTAACAACGGATAAAAATTATTTTATCACCTCTTATCAGCCTTACCGAACGCGCCCTAATAGCATGTGCTCTACTATCAACATCCATAAGCAATTTAGATATAACTCCAACACAAATATATCTATATCAGCAACATCATCACCTCATAACAAAAAATCTTGTACTAAGATTTATTATACAAAATATCATCATACAGAGTCTCAATGTAAATAACATAGGCACAACACTTCAAAAATAACTCCAATTGCTATAAAATATACTCTCAATTATATCTGACCACCTCAACTAGTGAGTTATAAAAGCACGAGCAGTAACAAGTGCAAAGGTATCAACTACGTAGGCCTGAAGCTGTAAAAATGAAGTAATGAGAATAGAATTCCTAGTAAATAGCATACAGTTAAACTTGCGAAAATAGAGAGAATTTCATATCTATAATAAATAAATCCATTGTTCATAAACATTTATATCAAAGAAAAGTAAAAACGAGTAACATCATAACAATTACTTTCTGTTTCAATGTATACCAATTATACCCATAATTCATAATCAAGAAACATGTTAAAGAATCACATTTAAATCATAGTAATGCATAGGTATATAATTTTGATCGATGTGCACAGCCGACAATCCTTGAGGATAGTAAAATATTTAAATTATAAAAAAAAAAAATCATCTAAATATGTCAAATGCTACTACACTGTGTAATTTGCACCATGGGTCATCACTCTAGGTCAAGCTGATGCAATTTGTGGTGCTCTGAGACCCCACTATGTACATTGTCATATACGTAGGACTACCACCTATTTCAAATGACTGTCTGACATTTCAATTTAAGTGCCAAAATACTAAAGTTTTATAAAATCATTAAAACCCACATATATGTTAAAAGCAAAATATAAAGACTCTGTTTCCATATTTTCATACCAAATATACATTCATGATTTCAAAACAGTTCATATTTTCATATAAAAACATACATTTAATTAAAAAATTAAGTTTAGAGAATAAGTCACTCACATTAAAGTAGATGATCTAAGAATAGGGTTCTGGAATTATAGGCTTGACATTAGACTCAACTCTGTCTTCTTCTCCTACACATGGGATGCACATGTGAAATGAAAATAACATCATATATACAAAGTGTAAATGTATGCTTATACTCTAGATTACATGAATACAAATCCTTACTCTTTTTATCAACTTTTTGGTTCAAATCAAACGTGCCTTTACTCTCTCTCAACTTTTGAGTTCAAACCAAACATACCTATTCTCTCTTTATTTCAACCACAAATGCGAGATTAAGATTCAAAAAAATCTACTATGGGGGCGTTCAGATTAGGGGATAGGATATAGGGTGATAAGATTTAACTGGATAAATTTATCAAAATGATAAATTTTATCACAAGTTCGGTCCAACATATAACAAATGGGATAAAATTTTTGAAAAGTGAGATAAAATTTTAAATTTACCAAAATATCCTTTCTTATATGAATTTTTTTAAAAAAAAAGAAAGAAAAAACAAATATAGCCGCCCCCTGCCGATCGGGTCGCATGACAGAGCCGCCGGATGGGTCACACGATAGAGCCCGCCATCTCTGTCCACCTCACCCTATCGGTCGCGCCGACCCCTGGTGACCCTTCCTCCCTCTGCTTCGCCTCTGCCCACGACATCTCCGTTGCAGATCTGGCTTGCACTGTCGGGCATTCGGGCTTCGAGCATTCGGGCGTCGTCTCTCTTTTGGGCTCTGCATTTGGGCGTCGGGCTTCGGGCGTTTGGTGTTCGCAACTTAGACTCTTGGCTTCCAGAGCTTTCAACTTCGTATTTTCTACTCCTAGCCGAAATCTGTGTTCAAATTGCGATGCCAACATTCCTAGCGTTTGGGCGTTCGGCAGCGGCTGGTTGTAGGAGAAACGATGGGAGAAGGAAGATTGGCTTCGCAGTCGTGAAGAGGAGGACAGGGCATTCCTGTCCGCCAAGGAGAATTTCAAAGCTTTCTCAGGGGGATAAAATTTTATCCCCCCATGAACGGCCGATTAGTTATCCGAATATATGGATGCATATCTGTATCTGAATTTGGTACATGCCAACCGAACGTATGTAACCGCAGATAAAAACTATCTTCTCACCCCTTATTAGCCTACCGAACGCGCCCTATAAGTATAGATTCACCAAATATAATAAAATTTAAAGTTATTTTAGTTAAAATCATTACAATCATGTAATATTTCCTATGGATGAGATTAAACCCGCTTCTCTCTCTCTCTACAACACATAAACACCATCAAATATAAAATTTATACCGATTAAAAGATCTAGAATGGAGTAAATAAGTTAGATAAACAAAAATTTTGAAGCATAAACCAAGTAGAGTGAGATCTCTTACCTTTTTGTTTGTTTTTTCTTCTTTCGTCTCCTCTCTCTCTTTCTTTCTCTCTCTCTCTAGGTTTTCACGCGGGAGAAGGGTTTTTTAGGAGACTTAGAATGGATTGAGGGGTTTAAAGAATGATCATGGGGACAAAATGACCAAGTTGTCCTTTCCTTAATACCTCACAATTTTTTGCTCTTATAAATTTTTAGATTAATTTTGGGTACTTTAGAAGTCACTAAAATTTTTATTTTATAGTTTTATGAGTTCAAAAAGGTTTAGAGGTCTTTAAAGGGTTAAAAATCCCAAAAATTTTAAAAAAACCCAAAAAATCACAATCCGGCATGCTCATTCCAGTGCCCAGCGTGCTATAGTGCCTAGGCACACCACGACGCCAAAATTCCAGAATGCGCTACAGCGCGCTACTATAGTATTGCTACAATATATATATATAAAATTATAAAAATTTAACTTATTTCCAAACTTTCATATATACTTCCCTTAACCTTAAACACCTCAAATTCCTTTTTAATAAATTTTAAAATACAACCAAATACATAAATTTATATAAAACTAAAAACCGAAATTAGTTTGGGTTGCTACAATTGTAATTTAAATTTTTTAAAATTTTAATAATTAACTATTCTATTTTAGTATTTAAGATTAACTTGTTTTAAAAAATTTAATATTTAAGATTTAAAATTTAAAGAGGTAAATATAAGATTAAGTTAATGGTGTTAATTTCAACGAGATAAATATTATGATAAAAAATAAAGGGGGTAAAGTAAGATAGTACAATTATTTTACTCTCAATAATAATGAGGATAATGTGACGGTGTTATAAAGAAAAATTAACTAATTAAAAGAAAATTCCTACTCTTATCTATCTTCAAAATTAAAAATCTAAATAAAATTACAAATAATGCAATACAAATTACAAGATGTAACTAAAAGCACCAAGAAGATTAGTATCATGACAAGGATATCCAATTAACAACCAAACACTTAAATACATAAAAAAATCTAGTACTTAGTTCAATTTTTTTTTATTTATATCTTCTTTTTTTTAGGACTACTTTTACTTATTTAAAATTGATAAGTGTACGTGAGAAACTTTTTTGACAGGACTTCACGTGTTTAAAATAATTTATGAAATTTAAAATAAGTAACAAATAAGTAAGTGATTTATTACATTATAATCTAAATAAAATTTTAAAAAAAATAAAAAAGGAAAGATCTTGTTTTCTAATAGATGTACAAAAATTAAAAAATTACTTTATAATAGCATGATATATATTAAAATCATTTTTTTCTTTAATCCTTAATGCTTACACTTCTTTTTCATACATATTCTTAACTTTTTTATTTATTTAATTTATTATTAAATTACCATTAATATTTTTACATTTAATATAAATAATTTAATAAATTATTATATATAATATGTCAACTCAAAATATTTTTTTATCAATTTTAAAATTATTAAATTAAAATTATATTAAAATATTTAATATAATATTATTTAATACTAAAATTTATAACTTTTTTTTTAAATTAACTCCCAATGCAGTACGATTCGCTTTTATAAACAATAAAAACTCGTTTATATACTGGAGAGACAACAGTAGACGTAGTTTACACGTCTTCGTCAAATTTTCATTTTACAAGGAATAGTATATATCTGATTGCTTGTGAGTGTAAATGCGATTACTTCTTTGCCCGAATTTCTTGGAGGTTCCGTTCTTTAAAGGTAATATGATTGACCAGGCTCGAATGATTCCTTAACTTTGCTGGGCACTTTTATTCGATTACTTCACGTATGGTCCATCACTGTTCTTCGATCTTCCTCGTATAAATCGTGGGTATTCTTTGCTAATACTCTGTTTACGTTTCGAGGATCGCCGTCATTTGATGTGGATAGTGGGTTTGGTTTCAAGGGTGGCGGTTGCAGATTGAGGAAGCTCTAGAGAGAAAAAGAGAGGGTTGTAGAGAGAGGGGGAGCGGGGAAAAATGGGGAGACTGTTCGTCGTGACCTTGAGGGCAAGATCTACAGCTGCAAGCACTGCCGTACGAATTTAGCTCTCTATGACGACATCGTTTCCAAGGTTCTTTTCCCCTCGTCTATGGTCTCTGATCATTGATGTATTAATGTTTTTCCGCTTATTCTTGTGATTCTAGGCTGATTTATGTTGTTTCATTAAATTCAATGTTCTTGATAACTGGATGGCTAGACATGATGACTTCGCTTTAACTTGTGGAATACAGCATTACAACTTATTAGGATTAAACATTTATTGCTTCCGAGTTTTGATTAAAGAAGGTAAGGCTATATATATAATACCACAACTTATTGCATATAATGCATAAGTCGTTACAATTGATGGTGAAATTATCTTCCGGGCTGCTATTCCCTCCACCCCCTCCCCCCCTCTTGTTTTTTCCCCATCGTCAAAAATTGATACTTCAACCCTGCTCTGTTTAAGGATTCCATGTCCCAACCTTGAAAATTTTTGACCCTTCAATTTAGATTTCTTATCCTTTGGGTTTTTCTTGCCCTATTATACTGTATAATGCCCAATGTTAAGATCATTGACTTCCTACAAAAGATAAGACCAGGGAACAATTTGGCCTTGGATGGAGCTTCATATTTTCCTTTGTCTCACAAAAACTAGTTTATTTTATTTTTATTTTTATTTTTTGCCTCTGAACAAACTAGAGTCCACCATATATGAATACACACATCCAGAACATGGGTGAAAAATGTTGTGTTCTGTTATACACACATCCAGAACATGGAAGCTTATTGTAGGCCTTGATAATTGGCAATTGCCTCGGCATTAAATTAAGATCTTGGTGATATAGCAAAGAAATAGTGTTAAGTTGTTTTATAGTTTTTGCTTTGTAAATGGAAACCCTTCAATTCTTTTGATCCTATTACTGCTCTTTGAAGTTTGAACGCTTGGAATTGCTGCTAAAAACGAACAAGCTATTGTTTTCCTTGGGCAAGATAATCGGTGGAAAGTTATTGGCTTCTTGTTTTATTGATGAACTTTATATGATCATTAACAAATAACAAGACATAGTCAATCTTATCTTTTCTTCTTTGTCTTGTTTAATTTTTTGTCAAATTTATGCTATTTTAAAACTTTCCCTGGGTGAGTTTGCTCAGTGTGTTTTCTCCCCTGTTTGTGCAGTCTTTCCACTGCAGGCATGGAAGGCTTATCTCTTTAGTAAGGTGTAAGTTACTCCTGCTCTTGGACAAAGCATTATTACATCCTAATTCCAAAGTTGAGACTGTTCTTGGTACGGCTTTGTATTGGACTTTTAATAGTAGCATCTGTTGTTTGCTGGGAAGCCCATTACCTTATCAAGTTAAATTACTATTAATAAGACCTTTTTATGTAGTCTTCTATCTGGGCATTGTGGCATAGCTATTATGATGACATTTTTGCCTACTTTATTTTATTTTTTTGGTATTTGTTTTTGCTTCAATGTGTTGGAAGAAGCCTCTCTCTGGAAGGTCTTTCTTAAACCTCATTTTTCTTTGGACGGGTTGGGGAGGATAGGCTGTGAGACACTTCTTTTTTTGGCCTATCCATATATTCGATTATGTTGGAGAAAATATATCCATGTAAAAGATAGTAGGATGTAAAAGCACAGGTGAAAAGGCAAACACTGGGGCAAACCATGCAGCTAAATGGACAAATGGAGAATTTCTTCACATAAGTGGGAGATGAATTCCCTTTATTGGAATATTAAATATTTGTCTATCGGCCCTAACAATGAGTTGACTTTGAAATGGATAGAAGAGAAGAAGAATGGATGATAAAATTTCTTTCCTACATTTACCTCTCCAAATATCATTATGGAAGTTGAATTCCATGATGAAAGCATGATCCAGCATCTTGGAAATCCCATCTCAAGAATGATAATGAGTGTCCCCCCCTCACCCCCCCCCAAAAAAAGGAAAAGTATCTTTGTAATTGTTAGCGTCCCCTGAAAAGTTATCTTGCATCCGTGGGATGTAAAGCCTTTCCTCAAGGTTGTAAATTCCCGAAAGATAACCTTTTGATTGTCTTCGCATTAGCCTATAAGTCCCTTTCTTCGCTTGTATGTTCAAATTCATACAAACACTGCAGGCCCGAAGAACTTGATTGAGGATCTGCAGATATCAAATCCTGTAAACAAAATGAGGAATTGGAGAATTGAGGTTGCATTGGGTTAGCATATGCCAGTATATGTTTTCTGTTATGCATGACAAGCTGTTTTTGATTTTTTCTGTATTCGTATTTCCAATTTTCTGATGTTCTTTATCTTCCCCCCGATTTATGGCAGAGTGAATGTCACGGTTGGTGAGAAAGAAGATAGGATGATGATGACTGGATTGCACACTGTTTCTGATATTTTCTGTGTCGGTTGTGGATCAATTGTGGGATGGAAATACGTAAGAACTTGAACCAGAGTTGGTAAAATATATGGTCTATGGTGTTAAACAATTGCTTTTTTAATTACTTAGTTTACTTTCAGGATACTGCCCATGAGAAGAATCAAAAGTATAAAGAAGGAAAATCTGTCCTCGAGCGGTTAGTAGATGACTATTTAAGCAGTTATTGGGCAATGTTGCTCTTGCTGGATTCATATTGTGTTCTGTTACTATTTTCATTTTCGTCAGGTTTGAAATAGAAATCTCTGAAAATCTTGAAGACTTCAGTTGTTTCATATTGTCCATTTTCTCGCTAAACTACTTCTTAAGAATTCTTAAACAATTATTTATTGTTTTCTAAACATGTTTCTGATTTCTGAAAATTTTCTCAAAAATAGTTCTTAAAAATAACCTGGCAAATGGGTTTCTTTGTTTCCAAAAGCAATAAAAAAAATCCAAGTAAGGCCTAAAGTACCTCACTAACTTGGCTTTATTTTTAATATTTTCCTGGGTTGAGCAGGTTTAAGATTTTTGGCCCAGATGGGAGCAACTACTGGGTCAGTCATGAAGCACAGGTTAGTGGAAGTGATGCAGAGGAGGTTTGATTACCCTGCAAATCCACAATTGTATATTCTTTAACCCCTAATGTAACCTAATTCAACTTCTGGATTCTGATTTCTGAAATTGTCCCTCTCGCCTTTGGCAGCTTGGCCATGTTGCCAAAAATAACTTGTATGGAAAACATGAACCTTGCTTAAACATTCATTCCTTTAATTTTAGTGATCCTTTATTTTTCAAACTAAGGTTGTCTTCTGCCCTGTGCTTTCGAAACAAAAAGAGAAACGAAAATGAAACGCCTATCACCCCTTCATAGAAAATTTAGGTTTATATCTTTCCACCTACTTTTAAGTCAAGTATTGTTAGTACTTTCTAGGAGAACAACTACCTAATCTATCAGTAATTCCATGGACAATTCCTAATTTCCAAATTTGTCCTACAATGAAGCATGGTACAACAGTCGCTCTACTAATAGGGTGGTATGAAACTGGAGTGAACTAAGTTGCAGAGGCGCTTAGTTTTTCTTTATTTTCCTTTTTGCCTTTATTTTTTTTATTTATTTTTGTATTTTGGTGGAAAAAATTGCATCTAGTGAACTAAACAAGGCATTGTAGGTTTGTTTGGCAGGGTCAAATGTAAAGAAAGACCTCAGATTGGTTTTTGGCCCAGTTATTAATCAGTTTAGTGCTTTGTGAAATTTTTTACCCTCCATTGTCAATTGGTCCAACTTTAATGCTAATCTCTCCTCTATCAGATCAAACCATTTATTCATCTGCTTTAAGATAACGTAGATTAAATGTCGAGGTTTATAGAACACCTCATTACTCACGTCTGGCAAAGTGGGCTGTTAAAAAGCCAGTAACACTTGGAGATATCCCGACTAATGTTAAAAGAATGGGCACAAAGGATCCCACTAACGTTCAAAGTGAGCTGAAATAATGCAAGAGAGTAACCGGTAAGCAATGGTCTGAGAATTGATTATAAAGAATCCATATTTTGCACAAATATCTGTCCTCTTCTCAACCCTTGTGAGGCATATGCAAATATCTAGACCTGCAGCGACCATCTCCTTCTCCCCCGTGTCAGAAATCATGTCCTCCTGTGCTCATCTTCCTTCAACCCTCTTCAAAATAACCCCAAAAACGAGAGAAACAAAATGCCAATCGATCATAGCAAAAAGCATGTATTCATAACATAGACGACATCAATTCCCATGATCCATCTGGAAATTTGTAGGCTTTTCCTAATGCCATCATCCAGTAGATAAATTTTCTTAGTCCAAAGGCGCACTCAAAGTTGAGGTAGTAACTCAAAAGGGATTAATACTTCATCAATTATTGATCCGTGCTGATAATTAACCATGTGGAAAAACGTGTTAAGCTAGTAACTCAAACGTGAGCAACAAGAGGACTGGAGAAATGATCCCTACCGTGGCTGCTACCTTGGGAGGGCTCAACGTACTCATGCCCCAGGACAATTAATAAAATGGAAAAAGAAAATTTTTGTGTAAGGTAGAACTTGGAGTTGGACTCTAGAGCTATATCAGCGAGTATTCAAGCTGCAGGATGACTTTATGCACTCAAATTCGTCCATCATAACTGTCAATTCATAGCCAATATTGAGATTGTGAAGTCGAATATAAAAAGAAAAATAAATAAAAAACCAACATATCTGTATCAAAACATTGTATTTCTCTAAATTCCAGATCCACAGGTCCAAAACCAAGTTCATTTTGACCAGCATGTGAATGCATCGCCAGCCAATTCATGCATAGAAAACACAACATGAACCTGCAATTGGAATATAACTGTTCAAACATCAGAGCGATCCTTGGAAAGAAATAGCTCTGCAAGAGCAACTCCTCAGACTCCAATTTGATCACCAGATATTCTTCGTCGTAAACATTCACCTCCAACAGCAGTATATAAATCTGTTGCAACTGAGATCTCACAAGTCATTTCATATTATTGTCCAATCATCCAAGCGAGTAAACCATTTGTTTTGAAAGCTCTGCACCCACGGCTCTCATGTATCTGAGCAACCTAGTTTCCCAGTAACTCCTTTCACTGGGACTGAGAGCATCATGTAGATCCTTTAGACAAAGAAACAAGCACTAATAAAATTTCAATCTTGACTGAAAAATGGGAAAGAGTTGCACTAAATTTCCATTCATTTGAATTCCAAATCCTCTCAGGCATGATACTTTAACAAAAAAAAAAAAAAAAAAATCCTTAAGGAAACTTGAAATTGTGATTGAACAAGACAGGCTGGGGGTTTAATTGAATTCACATTTTCCATTTCTAATCACTTTCTTGTATTTGGAGTACAAAGAAGAATACTTGTCAAAAAGTTTATAGATATCCATGCAAACAAATGATCAAGTGTAAGACTAGCTTATTTAGGCATAGGAAATTACTAAAATAGAAAAGAAAAGGATAAGGAAAATAATAAAGAAAGTGATCATTAATTATGGATTCAACATTCATTAATTTGTTTTGTTGGTTTCTCTTCCTATTTGTTTACACAGAGACAGAATCTATTATGAGGAGTGACCAACCAGCAAGCATACAGTAGAAGCACAAGAGAGATGGAGATAGTATCCTTCGTTTATATGGAAAGTGGAAAGAAAAGGAAGAGAAGAAAAAGGTAGCTCCCCTATCTCCCAACATAGAAAAAAGGAGAAGGAAGCCCCATTAACATCCCTTGCTAAAAGAAAAAATATAGGGAAACAACTTCCTCCATAACTTTGACTCTGTGTGTGTGTGTGTGTGTGGGTGTGTTGGGGGGGGTGGTTGTGGAGTGGGGTTGTCAGCCTAAGAAGGAGAGAGTATATTTTCTCTCCTTACTGTTAGCAACGAATCCTTTCAATCAAACCAAGCATTGGATAGAACAATTACATAAATCCACTTGCTGAATTAAAGTACATAATAAGAACATTGAGTATACATACCTTATATCCCAGATGTACTCCATTTAACCGAATCAAAATATCATTGACACTCCCTTCTACTTGCAAGGAAGGCAAATCACTAGATTGGAGGTCTGCCTTTTCGTCAGAATCATCAGAATCAACTTCAGCCATCTCTTCATCTTCATCCATAGGAATATCATTTGTGTCTTCTTGGCTAGGGTCATCATGGTGTGGGTGTACAATATTTTCAAGCATGCCAGATGATGAGATTGCTCCGTTTGGTAAACCAGTATAATCAGATAAGATGACATATGGTCTCCTATCAAGCAATGGTTTTGCGATATCAAATGGCACCCACCTACAAAAACTTATGTAATCAAGACCGAGCCAAAAAACTGAAAAAACATGAAACCGCCATCCAAAACTCAAATGCTATAGTAACAAGAAAGCATGATGAAACATAAAATATGGACCTGTTTGTTTTGTGTAAATATTTTCTGATTTCATTTTCCATTTCCATTTTCTGAAAATGATTTTTCATTTTCAGATTTTCAAATTTTAGAAAACATGTTTGGTTTGGTTCACTATTTCCTATTTTCAAAAAATGAAAAAAAAAAAACATTTGGTTTGCCCATTTTCTGTAAATTAAAAAATAAGAACTCAACTAAAAGAAATCAAATTTTAAGGTTTTTGGTAGAGGTTCAAGTGAAAAAATTCAAATTTTCCAGATGTAGAATTGAGGCCTAAAAAGTTCGGGAACTAGATTGAATAACGAAAAAGAAATGAGGAACCAAAACTAAAAATTCATGAAATTGCAAAACACAGTCTTCTCCTTCCTTTAGCTGGGTTGTGATCAGGTATAACAGACTAAATTGCAACCTGACTTCAACCATAGTTGTCAAAAGCACAAAAATCATGTGCTATAGTGCATAGCATATCGACGCGCAACCTTTGCATGTCAATGCACTATGTGCACTGGACTTTATAAAAGCGCGTGTATGCGCACAACCTTTGCATGCTGATGCAATAAGTGCACTGGACCTTATAATGTGCACACTATTGTGCACCATTGGCGCTATAGTGCCATAGCACAGCACAGCATAGCATGTGCTATTGTGAAATTCACAGGTTTTTTTAATTATTCTTCACTTTGTTATGATAAAAACATGTTCCTAAATTGCAAAAGACATGCTTTTAAGTGGACATGTGAGAATATTAAGAGAAATGAAAGCCCAAGTTGTCCAGAAAACTCCAGACTCCACAATCTTCCCACCTCTGTTTCTCGTCTTCCTCATTGTTGGCTTGTTGCACATATTTAGTCATCATCTTTGTTACATTGAATATTTGTTTATCTTTTATAACAGTTAAAATGTATTGGTTACATAAATATGTTTTTATTGCACACTTTATTTCAATAAAGCATGCGCAATGCACTACAGCTCCAAAAGACCTTTGTGTTTCAATGCCCGTTGCACTCCTAACAACTATGACTTCAACAATGTTGCTAAATTGGCTGTTTTTCAAGCAATTTTCACATAAATTCTACTTTGTCTGATGTGAATAAAAAAACCCCTAAAACAATTCGAAGAAATTTTATGCCGAAGCTGAAATTTCAGAAATCCAAAAATTAGGGTTAGTGTATATTGCATCTTGGAATTTCTGGTTAGGTTCAATTACTAGATCCAGAACTGGTTGACCACAATTATTAGGGTTTGTCATTTCTGGTCATATTTGATAGTTTCATAAAGCAATTGATTCCTGGTAAATGTTTGTCAGTTTCATAAAACAGTTGATTTTCAGATTGTGTTCATCAATTTCATAAAATTAATCAATTCTCATCACATTCGTATAATAATTAACACAGAACAGAACTACCAATTTCATAAAATTAATCAATTCTCGTCACATTCGTATAATAATCAACACAGAACAGAACTACAACAAATGGTTTGATTTGGTTTGATCTACATGGTCAGCAGGAGAAGAAAGCAGAATTGTGCTTCAACAGCAGAGAAAGAGAACAGAAAAAATTTGTTGATGGTTACCGATGAGGGGTCGATAGTTATCGACTTGGATGGTTAGGCTGTTGCTGATCAGTGATTCGTGATGAAAGAGAAAGGCTTCAGTGATCAGGGAAAGGCGGGGAGAACATGATAGACAAGCAAGAGAGAGGAAAACACCGAAAATAGACTTAATTACAAAATTGCCACTGCGTTTTCAATTTTGTACAGAAAACACTGAAAACAACTTTTTGTTGTTTTCAGTTTTCAGCCCATTTTAGAAAACATTTTCAGGAAATGAAAACAGAAAACAAGTACCAAACACATTTTCAACTTCATTTTCTGTTTTAACTGAAAATGGAAACAGAAAATGGGTAAACCAAACAGCATAGCTATTAAAAATTTAATACAAATTTATAGATAAATCCAACAAAAGAAGATTGGTAGGAAATAAGCCATGATAGGAACACTGAATATTGAGCCAAATGACTGGTCAGCTACATGCCAAATGGGGCAGAGAAAATGCACTTTTGTTTCTAATAACTTCACCATCAAACTGAAAACCAGGTATAAACTCAAGCTTTAGATATCAAGTCAGATGATTGAGCAGCAGTGAATATGTTGTATGTATACTTGTTAATTAAGTATAGAACTTCCAACGGCAATACCTGAAAAAGATATATAAGGCTCACCTAAGATCGCATGCTAGATGGATAAATGATTTCCTTTCAAGATGAATCAGATTTTACTAAGTTATTTTGTACATAACAAAATCTATGAGCCAAAAAAATTAAATAAAATAAATTAGCCCAACCTAAGATAACAAGCTAGAAGGTTAAACAAGTATCCTTCGTAACAAATCAAATTTTACAATGCATTTTTTGCAGATTACAAAATCTATCAACATATTTCCCTGTAAAGATTTCATATTGTAGAACCCATAACTCCATCAAGCATGGTATCCCTAGGCATAAACACACCTTTCAGGGGTTATATCTTGAGTGAACGTGGGCAGACCCAAGGTTCCCCCTCACCCCCAATATATATATATATATATATATATAAAATGTCCTCCCTAGTTCCCTTTTATGTACATATATTTATTCAAAACAATTTTTATTGTTTGTCTTTATCGTTTATTCACCCAAAATAGAGACTAGAAAATCTGTACAATACTTCGGAACTTCTAATATTTTAGCTTTTATGTCTATATTTATTTGTATGCTAATACTGAACTTTATGTTACACACAAGTATGTAAGATTCATTATATTATGGCAATCACTTTGGATAAAAAAGGCTTTCTTATGATCTATCATCCAAGCATATTATTGATATTTTATTTTTATGTAATAGTTTTAAATTTCTAATCACCCTCCATTAAGTTTATTCTCCATTAAAATTCAAGTACAATTTAGAGATAAATGCATTAATTATTTGTTAATTTAAAATTTATTATTTTCATTTTTTTCTACAAGTTATCATATTCTTCTTTGTCATCAGCTTGTTTTTTATATTTTCAAGTGACACATAATTTTAGAAATTTAGTAAATTAAATTATTTAACTTATATCAACTATTGCAATTGAGTCTCTATGCATTGATTTCCCCCACCCAAATACTTCTCCCCCCCCCCCCCCCCCCCCCCCCGCCTCCCCTGCCCGGGCAGGGAAAAAAAATCATTATTGGATCCATCCATGCAAGCCAGAATATTTATTCATGTTAACAGATAGACAATTTGCAAAGCATAATCCTTTGGAAACCAAAAACAAGTGTCTCTTACCATAACCATATATTAGGATAAGAGCCACATCTATATTCAAAAATAATGAAAACACCCATGGATTTAGTGCCTCATAAATTTTAGTCAGTCAGTTTTCCAATGCAAATAAATAACTTACTTGTAACGAAGAGGGCAGAGAAGTTCAGACGGACTATATGCTGCTTTGTATCTCATCTTGTTGCACGAGTGGATGTAATAGCCAAGATAGTAAAACTCTAGGCTAGGGCAATTGTGTTGATTGTCCTTCACCCAGCCTATTTCTTTCAGGGCTGAATACTTGCCCAGTGACAGTGAAGCAAGGTCTGGGTCCCAGAATAAATATTTACTTGATAAACATTTGGGGAGGATGTCAATCACACCAACCGCAACTAACTGACCATCAATCAGATATTGCTGATGGAATGAACCAAAACCACAAGATGGAACTGTGCCATTACCTGTTGAAGGAACAAATATTAATGGAGTGTCAACTAAAAATCTCATGTACGAGCTTTCTGTAACATGATCTTCTGTATCATTGTGCACTTTAAGCTGGTATCGCCTATATAAGGCAAATTCTTCTGCATCAAAACTTGACCTTTTCAAACGGATCTCAAGCCTCCGTTTTCTTCCCTGTGGATGTTCAGAGACCTTTTTTGAGCAACTACTTCCACTTCCTGTAGTTGCTTCAGGAACCAAGGATCTTTCAACCACTTCATTCAACCAAGCATATTTATCAGTAGAGTAGAAGTTGATGTGCCCATTGCAAGCTCTGACTGATAGATCATAGCTTTCTGCTAAACTGTTTAATGAACTTGCCAGTTTTTCTGCAATTATTTTTGGGGAAAGCTCAAGGGATTGTCCAAGTTTTACTTCACTATCTCCAGATAACACTGAGTTTTGTGCATCCTTCTCTGCCCGCCTTAAAGCAGCAGCAATCTGGAAGGAAATATTGCTGGAGAACCAAAGCTCTTCAGACCCTTCAGCTAGAAACTTCCTTTTGGATGATGCAACATGTTTAATAGAAGCTTTTGGTAATTCAATATTATAATAAGACTCTCCACTTTGAACTAGTGCTTTAACTGCATTGTCAATCTCCTTTGAACAATGATGCATAAATTGGTCCAATTTATTTGTCACTTCATTTTTACCCACTTCCAGGTCCATCACCGCTGAGCTTGTCATTTCAGTTAGGGCACGGCTGCATGAACCCTTAGAAGAATTTGGTTCATCCATAAACTCATCTTTCTTTTTCAGATCCAATGTGCCATCCAGGTACCTAATTTTTAGATACTATTGCTGTCAGCACTTAATGTTAAAAACAGACAAATAATTGTATAATAAGAAAAGGTGGTAGTTTTTATTCAAAACAGCAGTATGGTGGGCCCCACCCCCATCTAAATCAGGCATGATCATAATTGGCTAGTTAACGTGATACCAAATTGTGCAATGAAATAACCTTGCATAATGGCTTTAATGAGAAGGGCTAACCCTATTCATTGAGCATATTGCAAGCAAAAACCTCACATAATATCTTTTCGAGGATGGGAAACCCAATTCAAAGAGTATATTGCAAACATCCAAATAGCTCTGCAAATGAATGTGACAAATAATTCAACATAGACGAGACAAATCTACCAGATGCATTAACAAGTCGGGTCACAATTTGGAGAGTGATTTCTCCTAGGCCATAAATGCTCATTAATCCAGTGGCCTAACCTAGCTGTAATGATTATCAATGCATAATCATCATCCAAATCAAAGTTCGTACAAATTGTCAATAATGAATAAAATACTCAATCTATCGTTGCACATGCATACAAGGAATGATATTGCATAGGACACTAGACTGGCGATATGATAAATACCTTTCCATCCGTTTAAACACTCGAAGTTGCTCTTTGGAAGATATAAAATCACTTGCCTTCAGACGAATTGTATAAGAAGGGCAGCATGTCCTTTCCATCTCAGGTTTGTAAAGGAATTGGCCAGATCTTCTCCAACCCCGGTCAAGAAGGGCTACAAGAAAGAAGAGGGAAGCCATTTACTTAAACTAATAAATATGTCAACCTGTAATCAATAATCATCTATTTATAATACACCCCCCAACCCCTGGCATAGAAAAAAGGTAAAAATTAAAACATAAAAATGAATATGACATACTAGTAAAAGAACATCATTGCACCACATTGTCAAATTAAAAGAGACCAATAGATAGGTTAGTTTCGCAAACAGAAAGTTAAAAGCGAATTAGTTATCAAAGTGTCTAAGATAAAAATTGAGTGCTCATTAGCACATTGGAATACAAGTCTATTTCCCACATGTGTTTTCCTATAAAATTTCAGAAAATCGTGAATTACATCCAAGCATTCTCATATAGCAATCCATAGCCACATTAACTAATTCAACAGCTAGTTTTGCAAATAAAGGAGGGAGGTGAGAGAGAGAAACAACAAGGACATCCAAAGCGAGGGGCAAAAGATGCAAATTCAAATTACCATTGTTAGGATGACAACAAGGACATAAAATTTGACTTTGATGAAATCATTATCTATATTCTCAGATTAAACCAAATGCATAGTAACCATAGCCACATCCAAATTAATGCTCCTATATGAGTATAAGAGGCTTTGACTAGCAATATGTGACGAGAAGCAAGAGTTACTAACCTTGATAGTGATAAACTGTCAAACTGTGTGCCCACAAACCTGCAAAATCCATGCATAAATGCAATGATTACGAGTCTCAGAAGAAATACCAAGAAACACTCAAAAATTTGGAATCAAATTCAAAGCCTCACATATCAACTTTGTTTACTACTTTTGACAAGTAAATTCTGTGAAAGGCTATACTTCTGAATCCTTCTAGGAACTTTTTAGGCTAAAATCTGTAGTTTCAAAATCAGGAAAGAACGTGAAAGATGGGTAATAAAAAACAATGCAACAGTTTTCCAATCATTAATCCCCTTTCCTTGCACCATTGTTACAGGATACACACTTGGCAAGCAATTAAGGTTAGTGACTTAGCCACGGGCAGTTAGATATCAGTATTCAAATGTTTCTTGGCATGTAACATTTTTGTAGTCGAATCGGCGAAAAACGACAAATATATGAAGGCTGGTGGGCATAATGATGAGAAAGCATATTATAAATTTAGAACATGCGTTTTCCACAAAATGTCAACAGCCGATGTATATAGTTAATAAAAATTATTGATAGGCCATAGGTGAAAGAAATAGAAAAATCCACATAAAGCACCCAATGCAGTAACAATAGCCACCGGATCATCACCTTCAGGATGATCCGATAAGCATTACAAGGACATAACCTTGAGAACGAGCGCAGTATTCAAGGGCAGAACAAGGTGTGCGCTTCTGCATTCTATGGTCTTCATGTAATTGAAATTGTTTAACAGCTAAAAATATGAATCCAACTAAAAGCAGGCAATTTTTGAAAGAAAGACGCATATATGGTATTCATCAAGAAAGATAAGTACTTCAACATCCAAGCTTAATTTAAAAAAAGCAACGCCCAGCTTATACACACCGGCCAAAGCATTTCAACATCCAAGTTAAAGAAAAATGCGTATGATGTGCTTGGCAAGAAACTAACTTCCAATCTGTTCACAAGTTAACACGCATTCACAGACCACAAAACGATTTCGCTCGTCGAAGGCACATGATTCGTTTCTCAGGGTTTGACAGATTACTTAAAACGACAAACAAATTGATTAAAGCAAAATGGAAAATTCACACGATTCATATAACAATCTTTCGACGCATTCAAATTTCAGGCTACCCACTATCATATCTAAACAAACGGTGAACACGAATAAGCGAGCGTACACAACTGTAATCAAATCACTTACCGTGAGAAATACTAGTACGTCCACCTGATCTACAATAACCGCAAGAGCTTCTGCGGCGGCCAACATCGATCGTGACGCTTTCGCCTCTGCTGGTTCCTCCGCCTCCGCCACTGCTACTAGCCTCGTTCTTGACCTTCTTTTCCGCCATTTTCGATCTCACACGTTCAATTAGTCAGTGACGCTCCATCAAAAGAAGACTAGGGTTTTAGCACATCAAACACCCAGTCGAATCACAGTTCCCCGTCCTCCCTCTCTCCAGGAATCATGCTGTTCCTGTCTGCAAACCGAGAAGGTTAATTGTTGCAAAGCGATGATCCGGCGACCTGAATATAACGACAACGCTTGGCACAAAACTGTAATTTAATATTACTGGTAGTACACTTTAACACCATAGGAATATTCTCCTTCCAATACCCACCTAATATCTACTTCTTCCTTGGATAAAGATAAAATTTTCCCGTCTTATAATTTTTCTGTACAAATATGATCGTTATTTTGTTAATATAAAACTAACAAATGTTGAATATAGACAACACTAAATTCAATTTATTTATATTTTATATTTGGCTATAATAATTTTTATTACCCTGGTACATGAAACTAATTTGACCTCGAATTGATGTTGTCTCCATTGAGGACATTTATTTGAATTTTAAAATTTAAAAAAAATATTTTTATTTAAAAAATTAAATTTTAGTTTCAAATGTCATTAAAAATTGTTGAATTTTTAAAAAATATTAAAGATTTCTAAAATCAGATGTTAAAGTTTCTGATGAATATTCGAAAAAATCAAAAATGAAAAGATCAACCACTACCATTGTCACCTACTGTTAAACATGAAAACAGAAATACTAATTTTACACACAGCAGATCGCGATAGAGGGACTAATTCGTCACGTATTTTTTATGTAATGATTTTTATAGATTCCACTTTATTTTATCATTAATGCCACGCCAACCCACAAATGTTCCTTAATTATCTATCTAATCCACGCTTTTTTATATTTGCATTAAACACCACCCAAGCAGTGTAATCACGATACTTACCCAATACGTAAAAAAAAAAATTGGTAGGGCCATCGACTGTAACTATATTTAATTGCCTTGCTCAGACTTCAACGTGGAGTCTTAGATCCAAAACAAACAAATAAATAAATAAACAAAGTGTGTACAAAATAGATATTTGCTACCCTCCACTTTATACCCTTTCATTTACATAATTACTATCTGTAATAACAATAAGAGAAAATGTCACGACCCGGGTGTTAGATTTGTGACCGGCGCTAGGATTAGAATGAATTCCAACTCAGCAAGCTTATCAAACACGAAACTGACAATTTCATAAATAATCATAATTTATAAATCAAAATCTGAAATATAAAATAATCATTAAAACCTGTCTCTACACTGAAAACCTGTCTGTGATCTCAAAACTAACTAAAAGAAACGAAACAATACATCAGAATAAAATAAAAACTAACTACTATCTCGAGAACTGAATCGAATAGTCAAGATCGATTGACTCCAATCACGCAGCAGGATCCGTCGATAGAGTCGAACCTGAGTCTAGCAAATAAAAGAATGAGTCTATTGACCTAATGAATAATAATACATATTTACATACGAGAGACATATATAAAACATTTATTGTTTTAAAGCATAATTCTCAATTCATACAAGTTAGGGAGTTCGACACTGAAAACAAAATAGAAACAGGACAGCAAACTCATCGTATGCCAATATACAGATATCAGGACGGCGACTCAAAGTCTGCCGTAAATCAATAAATAGGCCTACCACGTCAACCACACGTGATAGTCTAGCACCACCCCTGCTAACTAGGGATACAAGTCAATGTGCACCCAGTCTAATACCTACTACTGTTAGTTAGAGTATTCTAACAGTTCAATACTCCCTTAAAATCAATTATCAAAATTTAACAAAATGAGTTATCAGTTTTCAAGTTCTCCAAAGTATGCCAGTGTTCAAAATCAGAAATTCGTAAGTTCCCTGACAAATCAGAAAATGACATATACGTCCCTTGATAATAATTTAATTCAAACTGGATAATAACTAAAATAATTTCAATATATGTAAAAAATGAATTTATACAAGCATAACAGCAATTTAAACATATAAATATCTATTATTATTCATAGAAACCGAGAATTACGAAAATCGAGCTTTGACAGTTCAGCTCCCCGAACGTTAATCAATTAATCTAAAGATAATCAAAATATTCATTTCAGAACATAATATTTCTCAAAATTAATTTAAAACTAATTTATTCTAAAAACCCCATTTCTATCCTTAATTTTCATATTTTAAGCCATTTCGAGAATCTTAAAATCCCAAACCGATCAAACTATACCAAACCAGACCTCCTACACATTGAACCAAACTTGAAACTTATTGAATCAGTGAGAAAAATCACTGAACCGGGACAAAAACCTATTAAATTAGTCTCAAAACCATTAAACCGAACTTAAACCGCTTAAACCGAGCATAAAACCCATTGAACCGGCCTTAAATCTACTGAACTGGCCTCGAAATACGTAAAACCGTCATGAAAGTCATTTAACCAAATTTAGATTCACTGAACCGGTGAGTAATGGCCCTGAACCGGCCATAAATAGCATGAGCTGGTGATTTTCTAATTTATTATATTTTTTCTTTAACATTGGGCCGCCCGGTTCACTATTGAACCGGCTAGTTTTCATTTGAACCAGCCTAGGATCGGGTAGATATTTAAATTAGCTTCATAGCAGTGCTTTGAACCGGTCAAGAACCGGACCGAAAATCACTGAACCGGCCGGTTTTATCATTTATGCTTTATTTAATAATTTCTGTTATTTATTATTTTTTTTTTTGTTTACCGGGCTGGATCCAGAATTCTGGATCCGAGCCCTTAACCCCATTGGATTACTGGGCTGGGCCTGGTTCATGGCCCAGCCTTCTAGCCCGAAGCCCAATCACCCAGATTCATACAGGGCTTGGCCCGTTTGGCCCAGCCCAAGCAAACCAGGAAAATCGGGTCACGCTCACTCGGATATCTAGACGAGTCTTATCTGCTCAACCCGGTTCTTCTACAGCAATTACAGAATTCCAGAATTACCGAATCATTTCAACAAGAAATTGTAAGCTTCTTACCTCTAGTTTTCTTGAAATTTCCTCTCCTTCAGAACTCGAAATGAAGAATCGGTGGACCTCGATCGGTTTACTCCCTCTAATTTGCTCCGATTAGTTGATTTAAACCAACACCCAATGGAATCTGATCGGTTATCAGATTTCTATCCCCAAATTCCAGCACTCTGTAACTTTGGTTTCAAAATTGATTTGAGACTTTTATAATTCTTCCAATGATCGGTCGGCTTTATAAAAAAAAACGAATCAATCGGTTGTGGAGATCTCGAATCTGGAAGTTCTCCGTTCGTGGTTTCGTGGATCCAGACGTCTCAGATGTTCGGATCACGTCCAGATTTTTTAAAAAAAAAATAATTTATGCTGGGGTTTTACAGTTTTCCTCCCTTAAAAGAAATTCGGTCCTCGAATTTAAATTTCAAAATACTGACTAACCTTATGTCTCGAACAAGTGGGGGTATTTTGAACGCATCATTTCCTCTGGTTCCCATGTCGCCTTCTCTTTCGAGTGATGCCTCCATATTACTTTCACAGATGCAAGTTCTTTCGTCCTCAGTCTCTTAATCTGTCGGTCGATAATAGCCACAAGTTCCTCCTCATATGACAGATTAGAATCTAAATGTATTTCCTGTGGTGCCAAAACATGTGACGGATCAGGCAAGTATTTTCGAAGCATGGATACATGGAATACAGGATGCACCGCTGAAAACTCAAGAGGAAGGGCCAATCGATACACTACTGCGCCGACCCGATCTAATATCTCAAATGGACCAATATATCGAGGATTGAGTTTTCTTTTCTTTCCAAATCTCATGATGCCCTTCAATGGTGATATTCTTAAGAACACATGGTCACCCATTGCAAATTCGAGCTCCTGACAACGCTGATCAACAAAGATTTCTGTCTACTCTGCGCGGCTAACAATCTCTGTCGAATTAATTGAACTTTGTCCATCGAGTCCTGCACTAAGTCTGGGCCTAGAAGCTTAGCTTCCCTGGTCTCAAACCATCTAACTGGAGATCTACAATGCCGCCTATATAAAGCCTTAAATGGTGCCATCTGAATACTTGCCTGATAACTGTTATTATATGTAAACTCGATCAATGGTAAGAACTGACTCCAATTGCCCCCAAAATCCATGACACAAGCCCGTAACATATCTTCTAGTGTCTGTATCGTCCTCTCGGACTGTCCATCGGTCTGAGGGTGAAAGGCCGTACTGAGGGCGAAAGGCCGTACTGAGGGCCTCATGAAGAGCCCTCCAAAATCGAGATGCAAACTGAGCCTCCCGATCGAATATGATAGAGATAGGTACCCCGTGGAGTCTCACTATCTCGTCAATATATAGCTGTGCATACCGAAGGGTATCATACGTCGTCTTCACTGGAAGGAAATGAGCTGACTTAGTCAACAGATCGACTATCACCCAAATAGAGTCAAATCCCCTAAGTGTGCGGGGTAATCCTGTCACAAAGTCCATAGTGATTCTTTCTCACTTCCACTCCAGGATCTTAATCTGCTGAAGTAGTCCAGCCGGCCTCTGATGCTCGGCTTTCACCTGCTGACAGGTCAAGCACCGTGATACAAAATCAGTAACATCACGCTTCATACCTTCCCACCAGTATAACTGCTTTACATCCTGATACATCTTAGTGGAGCTGGGATGTACTATATACTTGGAGTTATGAGCTTACTCCAAGATCACTCTCCTCAAGTCGCCAACATCTGGAACACAAATACGGGCACTGCATCTCAGAACTCCCTCGGCATCAATCTCAAACTCTGGATGTTGCCCTGTCTGAACTTCTTCCTTAAGTTTTAGCAACTTTGCATCTTTAACCTGACTTGTTTTAATAATCTCAAGTAGGGACGAATGGGCCTGCACATGAGCTAACAACACTCCTTTTTGACCAATCTAAAGCTGTACACCTCCTCGCTCTAATCCATGTAATTCTTCTATCAACGGTCGTTTGACTGGAGCAATATGAGCTAAACTCTCCATTGACTTCCTACTCAAAGCATCGGTGACCACATTTCCTTTGCCAGGATGATACAATATCGTGCAATCGTAATCCTTAATCAACTCCATCCATCTCATCTGTCTGAGATTCAAATCTTTTTGCTGAAAAATGTACTTTAGACTCTTGTGATCAGTATAGATTTCGCAAGGCTCTCCATACAGATAGTGTCGCCATATCTTTAGTGCAAATACCACAGCCCCTAACTCCAAGTCATGAGTAGGGTAATTTTGCCCTTGCTTCTTAAGCTGTTTAGATGCGTATGCTATAACATGATCATTTTGCATCAGCACACATCCCAGACCAACTCTAGAAGCATCACAATAAACTAAGAAATCTCCTGACCCCGAAGGTAATGCTAACACCAGAGCTGAAGTCAGGTGGTCCTTAAGTTCCTGAAAACCCTTCTCACAGGCATCAGACCATTGGAAATTTTACATTCTTTTGTGTCAGTCGGGTTAAAGGCGCTACAATCCTCGAAAAGTCCTTGACAAACCGGCGGTAATATCCAGCAAGGCCCAGAAAACTACGGATCTCGGTGACAGATTTAGGTGTAGGCCACTGTTGTATTGCTTGGATTTTACTCTCATCAACCATGATTCCTTCCTTGGAGACTACATTCCAAGGAAAGCCACATTATACAGTCAGAATTCACACATAGAAAATTTTGCATACAGCTAGTGCTTCCTCAAAGTCTGCAATATCTGTCGCAAGTGTGACTCATGCTCCTCACTACTCTTGGAGTATACTAATATATCATCGATAAATAAAATCACGAATCGGTCTAAGAATGCCTTGAATACCCGATTCATCAAATCCATAAAGGCAGCTGGAGCATTTGTTAATCCGAATGGCATAACCAAGAACTCATAATGTCCATATCTGGTACGGAAAGCTGTCTTGGGAATATCCTCGGATCTGATTCTCTGCTGATGGTATCCAGATCTCAAGTCTATCTTTGAAAAATATGTTGCCCCTTGCAGTTGATCGAATAGGTCGTCTATCCGAAGCAACGGGTACTTATTTTAGACAGTCACCTTATTTAGTTGCTGGTAATCGATACATAGTCGCATACTCCCATCCTTTTTCTTTACAAATAATACTGGAGCACCCCAAGGAGAAGTGCTCGGTCGAATAAAACCCTTGTCTAGAAGATCCTACAGTTGTTCCTTTAATTCCTTAAGTTCTGTCGGTGCCATACGATAAGGAGGAATAGAAATCGGGCGTGTGTCTGGCACTAGATCAATACAGAACTCAATCTCTCGATTATGAGGAATACCTAGCAACTCCTCGGAAAACACATCAGCGTACTCTCTCACCACTAGGACTGACTCAATGCTGGTTTCCGAGATTCAGGTGTTTCTGATCAAGGCCAAAAATCCCTGACACCTTCTAGATAACAGTCGCTTAGCCCTCATATAAGAAATCACTCGAGCTGGGGCCAAGCGATAATCCCCCTGATATACTAGTGGCGATTCGCCGAGTGTCTCAAACTTCACTGTCTTAGTACGATAGTCTAAGGTGGCATAACAGGAAGCCAACCAATCCATATCCAATATCACATCAAAATCAGTGATATCCAAGATAATCAGATCAGCTGTGAAGTCCCTATCCATCAATCTAACTGGGCAAGACATATATACTCGACTAACCAGAACAGGCTTCCCTACCAAGGTAGCCACCAGAAAAGACTGCTCCAGAGTCACAGATAGAAAACAAAATCGGGCAGCAAAACTCGGAGAGACATAAGAATGAGTCGAGTTAAGATCAAACAATGCACAAGCGTTAAATGAGCTAACAGTAATCAAACCTGTCACCACTGCATTGGATGCCTGAGCGTCCTGCCTAGTCAAGGCGTACACACGTGCCTATGCACTCCCAAACTGGTCACGTCCCCTACCACCGGAACCTCGTCCTTGTCCCCGAATCGGCTGCTCATGTGTCGATGAAGCAACTCTATCTAACTGTCCCACTCCCTAAGTATCACCAACCTGCATCTGTGGACAATCTCTGATCTTATGTCCCAAGTTGCCACACCTGAAGCAAGCGCCAGTCTCTCTGCGACATCGTCCCCAATGCTCATACCCACAAGTACGGCATGTTGGGTTCTCTTGACTCTGTGGTGTGAAGCTATATTGCTTAGATTGTGCAACACTCCTAGTATCACTAGCGGGTGCTGAAACTACCGCAGATAAATGACCAAACTGTGCTGGCCCGGTCTGAGTCATCCGATGCTGACCCTGAAAACTGGACCCTGGGTGAGAACTCTGTCCAGCACTGAAGGTTCCTGAATGCCTGGCTTTCTTTCTGTTCTCCTTAAATGTCCTTTGCTTTAAACCCCTCGCCTCAATCGCCTGAATGGCATCCACTACCTTTGTATATGTATATCTCCCCATGTGAGAGGCTAACACTCGAAATAGGGGCTCAACTAAACCTCGAATAAACCTTTTCGCTTTAACTCGCTCGTCAGTGACCAAGTGCGGGGCATATCTAGAGAGGTGATTAAACTAAGCGTCATAGTTCGAGACTGTCATACTCAAGGTCTGTCTAAGGCGCTCAAACTCTGTCACCAATTGGTCCCGCTTATTAGCTGAGAGGAACCGATCCATAAAAGCAACCACAAACTCCTCCCATGTCATCGGTGCTGCCTCTCGAGGTCTCCTTGACACTGTGGTCTTATACCAAGACCGTGCTAGATCATGTAGTCTATAGCCAGCTAACTCTATGCACCTAGAACTAGAGCACTTCATCACCTCGAATATAATCTCTATCTGATCGATGAATTGATGTGGGTCCTCTGTGCTCCCTCGCCCAAAAAAAGTCGATGGCTTGAATCGGAGGAAATCATGAATCTGATTCTCGAGGCTAACCTGTGCAACTGCATGTGTAGCCCCAACTGCTGTCTGGACCTCCTGTCTCCTTTGTGTCGGCTCCTGCCCAGTAACTGGCGGAGCCTCTCTGGTCCCTGGAGCTGAACTAGCACCTACCTCTGGTGCTCCCTGACTGGGATTATACGGGGTGCCGGTCTTTCCCTGGTCCACCAATCTCTCTACCAAGGAAACTAAAGTCTGTTGTAATCTGGTCATGTTAGCCATCATCGTCTACTGCATGCCTTGAATAGCATGGATCACTCTATCAGAACTATCAGTAGGCTGAGCCTCTCCCACTTGCTCTGCCTGATCTGCTCTACTGGTCGTTCTCCCATGACCCCTACCTCCGCCTCTCGATCTGCCCCGTCCTCTAGCTGGTACCGAAGACTATGCCTCTACCCGCACCACTAGAGTAGGTGATCTATTTCGAGGCATATCCGGAGTCACTGACTGCTCATGCTCATAGTCTGAAATCGTGTTTTTGAGCGATGTGTCCATCTAGTTAAAGAATTCAGAATACAAAATGGTAGGAATTAGAATAAGTACAAGAAAGAATTTCGATTAAGAATAGAATAACTCCTAACCATCCTTCTATAGCCTCTCGATTATGAAAATGGCTGGCTCATAATCATAAGCAAGACGCTACCGAAGAATGTTGCTCCCATGATCACAGAAAACTTAGGGCTCTGATACCAACTTTGTCATGACCCGAGCGTCAGATCCATGACCGGCGCTAGAATTAGAATGAATTCCAACCCAACAAGCCTATCAAACACGAAACTGACAATTTCATAAATAATCATAATTTCTAAATCAAAATCTGAAATATGAAATAATCATCAAAACCTGTCTCTACACCGAAAACCTGTCTGTAATCTCAGAGCTAACTAAAAGAAACGAAACAATACATCAGAATGAAATAAAAACTAACTACTATCTCGAGAACTGAATCGAATAATCAAGATCGATTGACTCCAATCACGCAGCAGGATCCGTCGGTAGAGTCGAACCTGAGTCTAGAAAATAAAAGAATGAGTCTATTGACCTTGTGAATAATAATACATATTTACATGCGAGAGACGTATATAGAACATTTATTGTTTTAAAGCATAATTCTCAATTCATACAAGTTAGAGAGTTCAACACTGAGAACTAAACAGAAATAGGACGGCAAACTCATCGTATGCCAATATACAGATATCAGGACGACAACTCAAAGTCTGCCGTAAATCAATAAATAGGCCTACCACATCAGCCACACGTGATAATCTAGCACCACCCCTGCTAGCTGGGAATACAAGCCAATGTGTACCCATCTAACGTCTACTGCCGTTAGCTACATTGTTCTGACAGTTCGATACTCCTTTAAAATCAATTATCAAAATTTAACAGAATGAGTTATCAGTTTTCAAGTTCTCCAAAGTATGCCAGTGTTCAAAATCAGAAATTCATAAGTTCCTTGACAAATCAGAAAATGACATATACGTCCCTTGAAATTTTTCTAACAATTTAATTCAAACTGGATAATAACTGAAATAATTTCAATATATGTAAAAACATGAATTTATACAAGCATAACAGCAATTTAAACATATAAATATCTATTATTACTCACAGAAACCGAGAATCACGAAAATCAAGTTTCGACAGTTCAACTCCCCGAACATTAATCAATTAATCTAAAGATAATCAAAATATTCATTTTAGAACATAACATTTCTCAAAATTAATTTAAAACTAATTTATTCTAATAAAATTATCATTTATGCTTTATTTAATAATTTCTGTTATTGTTTTTTTTTTTTTTGTTTACCGGGCTGGATCTAGAATTCTGGATCCGAGCCCTTAACCCCGTTGGATTACTGGGCTGGGCCTGGTTCATGGCCCAGCCTTTTGGCCCGAAGCCCAATCACCCAGATTCATACAGGGCTTGGCCCGTTTGGCCCAGCCCAAGCAAACCAGGAAAACCAGGTCATGCTCACTCGGATATCTAGACGGGTCTTATTTGCTCAACCCGGTTCTTCTACAGCAATTACAGAATTCCAGAATTACCGAATCATTTCAACAAGAAATTGTAAGCTTCTTACCTCTAGTTTTCTTGAAATTTCCTCTCCTTCAAAACTCAAAATGAAGAATCGGCGGACCTCAATCGATTTACTCCCTCCAATTTGCTCCGATTAGTTGATTTAAACCAACACCCAATGGAATCTGATAGATCGACTGTCGGATTTCTATCCCCAAATTCCAACACTCTGTAACTTTGGTTTCAAAATTGTTTTGAGACTTTTATAATTCTTCCAACGATCGGTCAGCTTTATAAAAAAAAATGAATCATTTGATTGAGGAGATCTCGAATCTGGAAGTTCTCCATTCGTGGTTTCGTGGATCCGGACGTCTCGGATGTTCGGATCATGGCTGGATTTTTTTTAAAAAAATAATTTATGCTGGGGTTTTACAGAAAATTAAGTTCTTTATACATTAATTTAATGAAAACTTAACTCTTTTTTGATTAAAAATGTTTGATTAATTTTCATAATAAATTAAAATTATTATTTTTACCACTTAAAAACACGCACCAAATTTTCAATTGACTCCTTGAGAGTTCTATTTTTCTTTTGAAACTTCTAAATAAATTTTAATAAATTATGGATCCATCTCATAAAAAAAGGCCCAAACTTCCCCTTAATTTATTTGTTATTCATGCACATCATAATATCTTCATTTTAACCTTTAATTTTTAATTTTTAGGGCAAAAATGATTCTCCTCCTCTTAAACTTCTTTATATATCTTGTTTATTCTCGTAAACTTTACAATTTATCATTATACCCTTCGACGCTAAATTTCCCCATTTTAAATACTAAATATTTTAAATATTATTATTAAAGTAGTTAATTTTTTAAATTTTAAGTTAATGTGTTACAATCAATAATAAATGTTATTGAATATATTTAATTTTTGATATTAAATTAAAATACGATTAAATTTTATAAAATTAATTTAGATTATTTATGTAATATAACTAAATAAAAAATTACCAATAGTGAATAAATAATTTGAATTTAGCAGAAATTATTAAAGAATGTAATTAAATCTAAATTATTTATATATAATTTCTACTAAATTCAAATTATTTATTCATAATTAATAATTTTTTATTTAGTTAGTTACTGAAATATTTTCAACTAATATTTAAAAGTAAATATATTTAATAATATTTATTCTCAATATAATATATATTAACTTAATTTTTTAAAATTTTAACAAGTAACTATTCTAATAATAATATTTAAAATATTTAATATTAATATTAAAAAATTAAAAAATAAATATACCAATAAACTAATGATGTTTGTGCTCAAAAGAGTAAATTAGATATTATAAAATTTAAAAAATAAATGATTTTTACCCTAATTTTTATGTATGTATTTAATATTTCACTATATGATATTTGTATTAGGGGGCGTTTAGATGGGGGGATAGGATATAGGATGATAAAGATATAATTAGATAAATTTATCAGGGGATAAATTTTATCATATGTTTGGTTTAACAGATAATAAATGAGATAAAATTTTTGAAAAGTAGGATAAAATTGAGAATTACCAAAAAGCCCTCAGATGTAAAAAAAAAACTTTCCCATTTCTCATCATCCTCCCTCTGCCATCGGATTGCCATCTGTGTCGTCTTCCCTTTGCCATCGGTTCAACCAGGTATCATCGGGCCACGAGCGTTGTCCTTTCAGCCGTCGTCGAAGCTCTGCGTCATCATCAGCGGTTGGATCGTCGTCCTTTCAGCAGGATTAGCTTACGTTGTATGCCCAGTCGTCATCATCGTCCTCACTTTGCCACTTATTGTCATCCTCCCTCGTCGGGTTTGTGAGCGTCGGCGAGTGTCGTTGTCGTCCTCCCTCTGCATTGTTGTCGATGCCCAGTTGTCATCTAGTGGCCCGATAACAACTGGTTGAACCAAATCAATCAACCAAAACTTCAAGCAGTCAAAACTTCAAGCAGATATGAAACAGTGCTCGTTGTCATCGTCGGAAGTAGAGCCCAAACTGCAGCAGGAAATCGGCGGGAAGAGATCGACTGGTTTCATTTGTAATTCGAACGGGAGAGAGTGATAGTATTTTCGGCATTGTACAAGGGCATTTCTATCCGAAAATAAAATTTTTACACGCTGATAAACTTTATCCAACCCGGTTGCCTAGATAACCTATCTTACACTCACTGATATATATCCTTTCTCCTGAGTTGTTACATGCGAAGCGAATGTGTGATAAGTCAGGATAAATTTATCTTATCTTACTTTATCATACCAATCGAAACAGCCCTTAGGGCTGTTCGGTTGGCCTGTAAAGGCCTATAACATATAAAGTTATCTGTGTTACCTGCCCTTATCACGCATTCGGTACGCGTGTAATAAGGGCAGATAAAATTCCGGCAAAGTCTTTTATCCGGAGAATGCTGATACTGTATCCGGGGGAATAAGCCTGATAAGGCTTATCCCCTCGGATATCTTTTTTTTTCCATTTTTGCCCTATCCCCTCTTGCGCACAGGGGGGCCAGCCGTCGCTTGCGCAGCGACGGCCCTTGCACCCAGGCCCCCACCGGGGACTTGCACAAGCCCGTCGGGGCCCTGCGCTAACGGCGCAGCTCGCAGGCAGGCCCCCCACCGGGGGCCTATGCGAGCGGCGGGGCTAGCGCAGGCACCCCACCGAGGCCTTGTGCCGCTCACGCAGGCTTGCGTGAGCGGCGAGTGCCTGCCCGAATAGGAGTTTGGCCGGGGCCGCCTGCAAGCGCAGGTGTTGGCTGGCGCTCGTGCAGGCCGGGGCTCTTTTTTTTTTTTTAAACAGGGTTATTTTGGGAAAATAAAATTTTATCCTATTTCTTATCCTGTTGGATAGATACATAACTGAACATGTGATAAGTGGTAAAATACTATGCGGACAGGATAAATTTTATCCTGCCTGCCCTATCACACTTATCCTATTTCTCAAAGCAAACGTGCCCTTAGGGGGCGTTCGGATGGGGAGATAGGATATAGAGGGATAAGATATAACAGGATAAAAGTTATCAGGGGATAAATTTTATTACATGTTTGATTGAATAGATAATAAATGAGATAAAATTTTGGAAAAGTAGGATAAAAGTGAAATTTACCAAAATGCCCTTTTTTATACAAATTAAAAAAAAACAGATCTGGGTTTAGAAAAAAAACAAACCCAGATCCGGTCTAAGAAAACAAACCAGACGGTTATAAAAAAAAAAGACAAATCCTGTCCTGTGTCTTTTGGATCGAGTCGTCGTCTTTGCAGACAATCGAATCATCATCCTCCCTCGTCCAGTCATCGTCACAGATTGGCAGAGGTCGGCAGACAACTTCAACAGCACTCATGGCCCGATCCGATCCAGCAGAAGTCGGCAGACAGCTTCGATGATGCTTGTGGCCTGATTCAATCGCGCCTGACAGAGGTCCAGAATGCTGTCGTTTACCGATGCGGACTAGTAGTCCGAGCTTGCGAGTCGTCTGACGATGCCGGCGTGGTTGATCGGCCCTGACAGAGCTCCAAACGTTGCCTTCCAGACTCGAGCTTGATAGAGCTCTGGACGATGCCGACGAGATCGATTGGGCCCCTTCCAGACGTCGTCTCCTTCCAGCCAGTTGGCCTCCTCTACTCCGACTGCCTCTGGTTTCAATTGGGGGCATTATCATCCGTGGACGAGATGTATCAGGGGGGATAAAATTTATCTCCCCCAAAACTAAGAGATAAAATTATCCCTCGGTTTCAGATACATATCTATCCAGATTCGTTACACCCGAATCAAACGCATGTAATGGTAGATAAAATTTCTCTTCTCAGCCTATATCAACGAAGCCTATATCAACGAACTGAATGCCCTCTTAGTTGTAAATTGCAATGGCTCTTTTATCCAAAGAATTAAAATTATTTTTAATTATAGTATGTCTTAAATTTTATTATTAGAACAAGAGAAATTGCCATATTTTGGTAACAAACTGACGGTGAACGTACGGAAAAAAAAACTTGGGGTCTCATCAACCCACCGTACTCGCCACGACAAAAAATCACATCAGTCTTCATCCTAGACGTAGTAGACGCGCATACCTGAAGTTGAGGGGCACCTGAGCAAAAGACATGCCTGAAATTTAATCCAAATAGAATTAAATAAAAAATCAGGGGCAGTCCCGTAATCATACGCCTGAAAAGCATGACATGCTAACTTGGCCTTAAAGTGAAGGAGTTGTTAGTTGTATAATAATGGCTTTCCCTGGCTCCAATCGAAAACCCGAAATCCCACCTGTCTCTCCGTTTCGCCCCCAAATGTTGTCTTATTAACATTCTCTGCCCCTACTCCTCCGACACCTCCTCACCGCCGAGTCTCTCGCCGTCGGCGACTCCTCTTCGAACTCTCTCTCTCTAGGTCTCTCCTTTTCTCTCCATAGGCTTCGGTTTCTCCTCATCGACAATGCTAGTCTCTCCGAACTGAACGCTTTCATTTTCGGAACAGCTATGCGTCGACACAACACACACGATATATAGTATTGTATACGTACACACTCGAATTTTCTCTCTCTAGGTTTAAGCATCATTATGCCAGTTCGAGACTGGAAGAATGAACTGCCGGGTCACGGGAGAACATGAAAAGCCGCTTGCTTTTTGACCAGTCCCGCCTCGAATTTGAAGGCATTCGAGCTTGATTTGTGATAGAGCTGTTGATTTTAAACTTGGAGGGAGATAATGAAGCTTAAGGTGCGTGGATGTTTGTTATCGCAGTAGTGGATTTAGGAACTAGGGTTTTAAGCTGATCGTTAGGTGGCTGTGCTTGTTTGTGTGTTTGGTGGAGTTAAGGATTTGGTGATGAATCGAAGTTTTAGGGCTCACGAGTCGCAAATGCAGACCTCCCTGAAGCCGAGGCAACAGGTAGGGCGTCTGAGGACGTCGATAATAAAGGAGAAGGAAGAGGAGCTGGCGCTGTTTCTCGAGATGCGAAAACGCGAGAAAGAACGGGATGATCTTCTCCTTCAGAACCCAGAAGAGTTTGATGCTTCTCATGGTACGAACTTGTTTGGTCTCAATTCATTCGATTGTTTAATTATGTTATTCATTTTAATATAACAATTATTTGTTGATTAGGTGAATCTATCATCGATTTGGGTTTGAATTTTTGGAAATTTTTTACGTTGTTGATATACTCTTCTACTTCATAATTTAAAAATACAACTGGGACTTTTGAGGGGCCTTGCTTTATTTTTAATATGTGGAATATCAAGAACTACTGTCTAATTTATATGAAAATTTATGCTTCTTGGCTGATTATGCTTTGAAAATCGAGGCCGTATTTTTCTTATTGTTGCCACTTGCAGGACTGAAACGGGGTACTTCTCCCATATTTAATAATGCATCATCCACACCGGCAAGGAAGACTGTTACTGATGATTTTCTGAACTCTGACAGTGATAAGAACGACTATGACTGGTAATATGGTGGCGTCCCTTTTTTTTTAATTTTGAATAATTATCTTTCTTTAATGTTATATTTTTTCTATAATTATTTTTGAAGTTATTATATTCATGTTTTAAGACTTCGGCTGAGAAAAGGCTAATTACATTTACAGTTCCCACATGGCAAACACTTGCTCTTTGGAAGGCTGTTATATTTGTTAATATTTATTACATTTTTAATTTTAGCTTTTTTCTTTTTTCATTCTAGTCAGTCAAAGAGCTTGAACAACGGAGATGTAATTAAAAAACAAAATTATAGATGTTAACTTCTCCCATTGCCTTGTCAGAAGCCCATTTGTTGACATTACAGCTGATAAATCCTGATAAATTGGCTTTATACAGCTGATTAATCCATACACTTTCTCCATACTGGCTCTAAATTGCTGTACCAATTCTTTGCCTGTAAACAATGCATTGAGGTTTCCTGATTTCTCGAATCTAGTTACTATGGAATAACAGTTGCTATACGTTTGTTCCGGTGTTGATACTGGCTGAGCAAATCCTGATGTTGTTCTTGTTCGTAGCCCATTTCCTATATATAGAATGTTGAAAAGGATTTCTACTATATAGGGTTCATACATAGAGATATCAGGTGGCATAGGTACACAAAATGGTTCTTTTCATACGTATACATGTAAATGTCCTTGTCTTGTCATGCCATTTATTTTCATCATTATATTAATTTTTAGAACTTTAGTGTCAGTTTATTCTTACTTGGACTTCTTAGTCTCAGATGAAACGGGTTAATTTTTTGCATCTTAATGTGAGAGAGGTTAAGGCACATGTAATTTAAGCTGGTATTGACTCCAATATTTACATTTACTTTCAGGCTTCTAACACCTCCCGGTACTCCTTTATTTCCTTCTTTGGAAATGGAATCACAGAAAACTGTTAAGAGTGAGATTGAAACTCTGAAGGTTCATCCAAGTGTACTGAAATCTAGAGTAAGATTGATATTCAAACTCTTGTTCTATGTAGCAGCCTTTAGTTTGATGTTAATGGATTCTACTGATAAAAATTTGATAGAAACATAATAAGTTGTTATTTCTTAAGATAGAAAGTAGAGTTGCAAAATTTAGCATCTGGTAAGTGTATGCAAAATGAAGTTGTTTGTATCAATATACTGGCCTTTATTTGTTGATGTACTTGATGATAATAGTATAGAACCAAATCGTTCATAGAGTTTTTGTGCATAATTTATCTTGAACTGAAAGTAGATTTTGATTTTAGGATTTGGTAAAATTATTATAAAAAGGCATTGTAAACCGCAGAGCACCTCTCGCCCTCAACATAATATGCATGTATACAGAAGACCACTTCTCTGGTAATTAAGTATAGAAAATAATTGCCAGGTTACACAGCCTGTCTAAATCTCACAAACCATTCCCCAAAATGGTATTATTTGAAATTTGCAGTTTATCATTATTATCTTGCGTAGCACATAATTACCCATCTTAGTGCCAGAAGCCTGGTTGTTACTACAGATTTCCAACTTAAAGACTGTTAAGATTGTAAATTTAGGGAATTTATTTAACATTCCTTTTGCATGTCTGCCAAGATTCTTTGTGGAATGTCTGAATGGTGAAATATTGCTTCCCAAAATATTTTTCCTTTTCCCTTGTGGCAAATGGAATTTATATTTATATGGAATATGAACATTTGCAAGTAAGGAATATTATATTCATTTGCACATAAAGAAACTGATAACCATAGAAAGAGAACTTAATGCTTATGCAGGTTTTTCCCTGCACAAAGAGAGGAAGAAAAAATTGCCTCTTTTAGGAGAAGTTTCCTTTTATCTCCCCTCTTTTGCTGTTGCTTAAGTAGATGACAAAAGGAGTTACATTAATTTTTGTGGAGTACATACAGAACTCCTTCCTTTTGTTTTTGTCCTCCTTTCCTGTTTCCTGTATTTAACACAAACTAAGAACCTAACTTGAAGCTTGTCATTTGCATCCTGAGGGTATAGGCATATACAAAATGCTGAAAAACGCTGAATACTAAACTCAAACCGTGACATAAGCAATTAGATGCTATCATAAACTACGGATTACATTTAACTTTGAGAAACTCAGGAGGCTTTAAAAGCATGGGAACCTTTCATGTCTAAGTTCTTCATCCAAAACTAGATAATGTTTAGTAAAACATCATAATTTCTGGAAATGATTTCAACTTTGGAGTACTTGGGCAGCCTGAATTCAAGATCTCATATTAACTTACTGTTTGTTTCATATGACTTAACTGGGAAATTCCCAGCCAGACCCTGCTGCTAGGGGCAACTTAGCTTTGAGACAGCCTGTTTCATCCCCAGGCACTTCAAGCGCTGGAATTTGCAGGCCCTCACAATCGGGTGGTACAGGATCAAGACCTGCAACACCAACTGGACGCACTGCATTGAACTCAGCATCCAAGTCCACACCGAGCACAGGAGCCAAATGCATATTGACTATGGCAACCAAACCGTCATCAATGACCATGTCTAATCCTAAAAGGTCTTCAACACCTACATCTAGGGCTATGTTGTCTTCAACTAAACCCACTGTTCCAGCAAGATCCACTACACCATCATCAAGGACTGCTGCAAGATCCTCAACACCAACTTCTCGACCGACTTTATCTGCTTCTAAGCCCACATCAAGGGCAGCAACACCAACTCGAAGACCTGCTGTGTCGTCAAACTTAACAAATACATCTGCTTCTCCAGTTAAGTCTCCTTCTTCCTCAGTTGTCAAGCCAGCTTCCACCACAAGGAATCCAGCTCCATCACGTGCTAGTTCTCCAACAGTGAAACCAAGACCATGGAAACCTTCAGAGATGCCAGGTTTCTCTATGAATGCACCACCAAATTTGCGGACCTCCCTCCCTGATAGGCCACTTTTAAACAGTAGGGGCAGGCCTGGAGCTTCCAGTGTTCGTTCTTCTTCAGTTGAGCCTGTTTCTAATGGGAGAGTCAGACGGCAATCCTGCTCTCCTGCAAGAGGTCGACCCCCCAATGGCTTAATTCATAGCAGTGGAAGTTCTGTCCCTGCATTAAGTCGGTTATATGCAAAGGCTAATGACAATGTTAGTCCTGTTTTGATTGGAACGAAGATGGTCGAAAGAGTAATAAATATGCGGAAGCTGGCACCACCAAAGCAGGATGACAAACATTCCCCTTGCAGTAACTTATCTGGCAAGTCTTCATCCCCTGATAGCTCAGGCTTTGGAAGAACACTCTCAAAGAAATCCTTGGATATGGCAATAAGGCATATGGTATGTTTCTGTCTCCTTTTTACTTCTGTTCCCAATGGTGCTTCTGGAAATTATGAACTCATAATTTGTCTTTTTTTTTCATTGTCTTATGCATTGTTTAGGAACCTAGAGAGAAAGGAAAGAAAAGAAAGGATAGGGATGCTAAAAGATTATGATGTTTCTCCTTGTTTGGATAATTGGAGAGAAATGTCGAGAATGTTATGACATGACCTTCATTTTTTTAATTTTCTTCTTTCTATATTCAGTTGTGAGTTGTGTAGTTTTGGCACTGTAAAATTCTAAGTAAAGAACAATAGCCTTTTCTCTCTATATCTCTTCAATTTGGGAGGGATTCAAAGTAAGGTTTGCAAGGCATTTAAAATTTTCTCTGTTCATTTTCTCTGATTTCTCTTATGAAACCTAATTCTAATGAGTGATCTGGAAGGAAGGAGTTCTATCTCTTTTCTTTTCTTCTTTCTCCAATTCAGTCAATCTAAAAAACCTATTAAACATCACAACTTAGCAATCTAATATATGGCAAAAATGGGAGACTCATGGACAGGAATGGGATCCAGGGCCTTTCACTGACCATCTTTTCTTGAGCAGGATATAAGGCGGAGCATTCCAGGAAATTTAAGACCGTCAATGACAAATGTACCAGCTTCTTCTATGTATAGCGTGAGATCAGGGCCTACACGGAACAGAACAGTTAGTGTATCAGATTCCACTCTTGCTACTAGCAGCAATGCTAGTTCTGAGGTGAGTGTCAACAACAATGGGCTGTGTATAGATGGAAATGAAATGGAGGATGTTTTCAGCAGTAACAAAGGTGCTCCATTCCCTGCCAGTGTACGGGGTAGCTGACAAATTGGGGCCCGGCCCTGAGAGTGGGACCTCTATCCTATGATATATATTTACAGCTCTTTGTTATCCACTTGTAATTTTATCCTGAATCTGTCAGTATGAGAATTACAGAATTGCTTGAAAGCACACTGACGGTTCACCAGGCATTTATGATTGTGTAAAGTTGAACGGATTGATTAGCCGAGTTCATACTATTTCTTTTGCTGTTAGTAGCATCTAATCTGCTGACATCCAACCAAACTCTTGCATTGGGGATACCCGGCAGTTTTTTTTCTAGATACACTAGAAATCAGAGGAGGGAAATAACATCTTGCCTCCAACCAAGCTTGAACCCTAACTTCTTACTTGAAAATTTGAAGGTGGAGAGGTGACCGTTGGACTAGAGCTCTTGGTTTCAATTAATGATTGACTAGAGCTCTTGGTTTCAATTAATGATTGTCAATACTAAGCTTCCTTTTATCGTGATCCTTCGCCTCTACAGTTTGTCATACGTTCCTTGCAAATTAGTAGCTTAATAGCTGCTGCTTATAATGGAGAACCAAAGAGATTAGTGTTTGTGGAGTGGGATAATGGGTCAGTGAGTTTCAGTATCCCATGCGATGGCATGAATTCTTGAAGCAAAGACTATGGACCCACTCTCATTTGGCTTTTCATCTGGTGTAGGATTGGGTTGTAACTTTAATTAATTGTAATAGTTAATTGAAGGTAAAGCATACTTTTTATAACTTTAAGGTGTTGAATGTGAAATTTATAATTTTAAGGTGTAAAGTGAAAAGAACTCTCTTTTTTTTTTTTTTAGGTTGGGGGGGGGGGGGGGTTGTGGTTTGGGTACGGGGGAGCCTTTAAGTTATGAAAGAAGCTGAAATCAGAATGCCTAGAAAGCTAAAGCTACGAGTGATGAAATAATTTATAATCATCGTGTCATGATGAAGTCATCTGGATGCCCACCGCGTGAGATTGCATTATCATTTCTTTTTGCTTAGAAGCAGTTTCCTGTCTCCCAGAACTGATCCACACTGTACCACTCAACCTCAACCTCCTCCGTCCACCCCCCCTGCACCACCCCACCCACAACGAAAAGAGACCAATAAGCCATGTAAATCCATCAATTATTGCACATGGTTGGACACGGGAGTGTTGTATTATTCTTGTCTATGAAAATCAGGATTTTGGAGTCTTGTCCTTGTTTGGCCAAGATTTTTTTGGGACATTATACTCTTGGTCTCTGTAATCCCATTTAAATTCTATCTTAATTTTCATTATTTCAATTGTAAAGTTTTAATATCAACATCTCCAAAGTAAGATATATTTGGTCTTGGTTTCATTTTTGCATGGAAATTCAATTTCTTTCTTCAAAATCAACTCACTAATCCCATCATTTTTTTTTTTAAAATTCTGTTCTGATTTTAATCAAAGAATAGGAGATAATTATTTTGAGGAACCTTAAAAATTCCCATAATCTCCTTGTATATATTTATTAATTTTTGTATTTAAAATTTTTTTATGTTTTAGCGAAAAATTAACATAAAATCAAATAAAATATACTTAGGGCTCATTTTGTATATTGAATTGGATAATGTTAGTAAGAGTATTATATGGATAAAGTATCTTGACCATATAGTGTTTTAAATTATTATATTATATTTGATAAATTTAACTCAAGTTTAGATAAAATATCAGATAGATAATTAAATTATCAAAGTATCATTTTATTTTTTAGTTGCAGCGGACAAAGATGGTGGGTGGCAAGTGGCGGGAACAATGGTAGCTAGTGATGGTAGGTGGCGGTAGATAGCAGTGGGTGGTGGCTAGTAATAGTGAGTGGCAAGCAGTGACAGGTGATGATTGGCAATGGCATATGATGGTAAGTGACGGCAAGTAGCGGATAGAGGCGACAGTTGGCGACAAGCACTGGTAAATAGTGGCTAGCAATAATGGATGTTGGTGGCATGATGGGCAGTAAATGGCGATAGTAGCGATGGTAGATGGCAACAACAGATGGCGTGGAAATAATAGAGGTGGTATGACCGAGAGAGACTAAATAAATTATCTCAACCTTTCTCTTATATAATTATCTAGATCTTGCTAGATAATTATCCTACTTGAACTTTTTATCAAATTTCATTATTTAGTTTATTTAATATCAGAGAAAATCAGATAACAACAGATAATTTATCTTCATCTACGGATATCTAACCCACCAAAAATTTAAAAATAAATAGGACATGATTTTCTACAATTGACCAAAATAGTTTATTCATTTTATATATTTTATTAGATGAACAGAGATTCAACCCGACATATAATCTAAAATGCGAGATCCTGTGTACCAGCCCACTGACTAAAATTACAAGAAGAAAAAAAAAATTAGGAAAAGAAAAGTTGCCTACTGATGGGTGTATTATTCATAGACGTTAAGAAATTGCAGACACAGCTTTGAAGTTTTACCATAGTTGAAGTTGAAAGTTTTGTAATTTATTTTCCATTAAAAAATAGTAATCTAGTGTAATATGAAACTAATAAACAAAAAATTAATTGAAAATGAAATGCCCATTTCTATTAAATAAATTTAACAGTAAATGTCCAATGGACCTATTTGATAATAGACTAATTTTATATATTAAATTAAATATTTTTGACATTTGATTACCTGGTATTTTATTATTTTCAAAACTTATCATTATTATTTTAAAATTTATATTTAAATTGTAAAATTTATATTAATTACAAATAATAATTGTGGCTATAAAATTTAAATAGTCATGTTTTAAAAGGTTTGAGACTTTGTTATATTATAATGATGATAATAATGGTAACATTTGCATTTTAAAAAATAATTTTCACAATTCACCGTCAAAAATTTTCTCATAACTAATTACTACTTATTTATTTATCCTTTTAGCGTTAATCCAATTCCATAATTTTATTAGAATTTGGGCTTGAGATGACGGGTGTGGGAGGAGAGAGAGTGACACTTGATAAAATCAAATATCAACATTTATAAAATGAAAATAAGCCCTCAACGTGATTTGAAACTTTGAGTGAACTGGTCTATAATAGAGGCAAAAATGAATTAAGTCAACTCACGAACAATTTATGATTTGATTCAATAATTTGTTTAATGAACCAAATTCATAAATTAAATGAGTAATACATGAGCTGCAGTTTTTGACTTACATAAAATATGAGTCAAATTATAGTTAAAAGATGTTTAACTAATTTAATTTACACATACGTGCGCGAGTTGAGCTTGTCTTCGCATATGGGTCTCTTTACACACATGTAAACGAAGATATTAGTTATATGTTTTACTTCTAAAAGACATTAGAGGGATTTCATTGGATATTGATTATATTTGACTGTCTACTAGTAATTATTTAAATACAATATTTAAATTAGTATTTTTTTATTTTTGATATATTTGCTTAAAATTTCAGAACGTATCATGTTACAGAATTTCTTAATAGGCTAATGTTAATTGTTTAATTTTATTTTTTTGAAAAACGAACTAATGTATATGATTCCAACCTATACTTAATGATCCTTTATTTGGAGTATATGCTATAGGTTGGATGTACTCTGTTATGTAGGTGTTGACACTATTTGAAAATCGGATTATTCATTGAATTAGAAAAGTTATTGTATTCATGGTTTGTTGGTCCAACCATTAATTGAATCGTGGTGTCATAATTATGTAACATATATATGTATATATATATATTGTTAAATAAATATTTTTGTAAATCATAAGGATTAGATTGAACAAATATAAAGATGCAAGGGCTCAATTGAAGAAATTTAAAGTTACGGGGACTTAGATAAATGACACAAATGTTTTCAAACCTATTTGAGAAGCTACACAACATCTAGAGGACTAAATATCAAACCAAGTGGCACTATTTATCACCCCTTTTTAAAACCCTAGTTGCTAGACTTTTGGCTGGACCTCACTCCAAGGACTTAGGAAGCTTTGTTTTGGCATTTCAAATCTCACTGAATGGCTATGGTGGAATTTCTTCTGAGATGAAATAGGTGGCCCTCTGTCCTTAGTCTTGTGACAATAACAATAGTTGGGGCTCGATAAGAAGGTTGAGGTAGAGGCCTAGGGGCTTTGATTCAGTGGAAATAGTGTGTGGTAAAGGCCCTTAACAACTTTGTCAACAAAGGCCCTTAACTGAGGTGGCATTGGCAAAAGCAAGTAGCATGGAGAGGTGACAACGACGTCTGTGAAGCCTTTAATGGGGGTGTTGGTGAAGGCAATCAATAGCTCATGGATGGAGCCCTTAATAGCATCAGCAATGGTGGCCTTTAACAGCACTGGTGGTGAAGTTAAGCAATAGTGGTAAAGCTTAATCAATTGATGATGGGGAAGGGAGGGGAGTGCTGGGCTCATTGCTTCAATTGATTGATCTAAAGAAAACAAACAAATCACAAGGAAAAACAAAAAAATCAACTCATTTGTTTCACAAGAATTTTGAATGGTTCGTGGCTCAAGTGGTCCAACTAGTAGTTTAGACAATTTTGTAAAAATAAAACAATTTTTAAAGTTACTGATTTTTGACTAAAACCAAATCGGAAAAGTGTTTGGTGTTCGATTAGTTCGACCAACCAACTTGGTTTGGTTTTTTAATTATTGGGTATTTGGTAGTTACAATATAGACTAAACTCAAAATCTTATAATAGATGAGTTACTTGAGTTATATACAGATAGATGAGTTATTTCCCCACTCCTAAATTTATTGTCCCTATCTATAACTCTTTTTAAAAAAGTTAGAGAGAAATATTAAATCTTTAATACACATTAAAATTCTAGTCTTAATTTGTTAATTGTATTCATCCAAAAAAATTTGATTTAATAATAACAATTACGACTTTATTTAATTATTATTTATTATTCAAACAATTTCGAACTAATTTGACAAGTGATATCTGAGAGTATATTATATGAATTCTAACATATCAGCCTAGAGAGGCGTGGAGATTGTGGTCAGATTTTCAAACTTTTTGACATTTCAATTTGAAGATACAATTAATTTGTTAATTGTATTCATCCAAAAATATTAATTTAATAATAACAATTACGACTTTATTTAATTATTATTTATTATTCAAACAATTTCGAATTAATTTAACTAAGTGATATGAATTCTAATATATCAGCCTAGAGAGGCGTGGAGATTGGTGGCCAGATTTTCAAACTTTCTGACATTTCAATTTGAAAATCTGAATGGAAAGACTAGAGCATTGAAGAAAGTACTCATTGAAAAGTACCGATGTGTGAATCCTAATGTGATATCTAAATTAGTAATTTTATTTTTAAATTTCTAAAATGTATTGTGTTAAAATATTTTAATAGACTAATGTTAATTATTTAATTTTATTTTTATAAAATTTATTTCTAGTGACTCTTTTATTTAAGCCATGTGCCATATGCTGTGCACACTTTGTTATGTAGATATTAATTTGTTACACTGTATGCTAACTTTAAAAATCTTACAACGAATGAAATATCCTAATTTATATATAAATGGTTAGATTTTCTTTCCACTTATGAAATAATTATTTTTATTTATATCTCTAAAAATTTAAATAAAATAATCCAGTTTCCACTAAATATTGAGTGCTAACCTCAATTTATTAGTCCGAGTTATTTGTGTAATTAATTTGATGACACTAAGTATACAATTCTTGTCTCTGTATTTGATTAGTATTTACTATCCATACTTTCAAATTAATCTTAAGGCTATATTGTATAAGTCCAACATATCAGCTTACAGGGGTGGAAAGGTGAGTGCAGATCAGGGCAGAGGTGAAAGGAGGTGGTGGGATTTTCAAACTTTTTGAAAATCAATGAATGGAAGAATTTAAAAACTAGCCCTTGAAAAGCACTCATGTGCGGAATCCCCCAATTCCGCAGATGCGAAACCCCCTGAAGTTTACTTTTCCCTCTTCCAGTGCTGTTAGTGTGGTCTGGCTGGGACACACACCCACGCTGACCTCTCACCTTCATCACCTTTCCATCTGCTGCTGCTTCCACTTCCCTACTTCTCTCTTACAGTTTACAATTACTGTTAAAATTATTGCCATTAATTCAATTTTTAACAAGCTACAAATCACAGTAGATTTGTTCTTCTTTCTCTTCTTCTTTTTTCTGTTCAATGAGTGAATTAATTTCATGAGCTTACACTTTTAAGGATTTGGCTCTCAAGGGATGTAATAAAGGTGTAAATGGGTTCGGTTTATATCAAATTAGACAAATTCAAATCCGAATCCAAATCTGAATTTGATTATTTATTTCTATATCTAAATCTAATTTGAAATTTTATGGAATCTATATATGTTAAATTATATCTGAATTTAATTAATCTCTCAATTTTCTGTTTTTTTTAATTTAGTCCTCACATTATATATAAAATTATTAATTTCAATAAAAAATGTTATTAAAATTCAGATTCAAATTTTTAACAGATTAGATTGCTAATTTCACGGCCGATCCACTTTTTATATTATGAATATTTATAATCAGATATAATCTATTCAATTTAATCAAATTCAAATAATAAAATTCAAATTGGATTCGGATTATAATATAACCTATTAACAGCTCTAGAATATAAGATATAGTTACTAGAGTAGACTTAAAGCAAATGAATTACTTATCTTATGGTAAAAGTACGAGTTGAACCAAATTAAAAGTGAGTTAAGCTTGAATTCATATTAGTTGAACTTAACCCATTTCTACTCATTTTTCGAGTTTTTAAGAAAAGAACGGCCAGTCAATTGCAGTAACTTTCTTTCATGCCGGGCTTGGCATGGGCTCATCTCATGGCAGTGATGGCTCAAGCTGAGATAATTTTTTTAAATGATTCCCTTCTAATTTTTAAGTTAATGACGTGAATATTAACTTAAACTATAAAACATAAAATTGTAGGCGTTGCCAATGCTAAGGCCTGTGGCATTCACAATTAATTTGCATAATATTCTTTTAGGAAAGTATAATTACTAAAATTAATTTTAATACCTAGATAAATCCAAAACTTAATGGATTTATTTATGAGTAAAAAATTTGATATTTTAATTTCTTACTTACAATATCATGTAACTTGATCATCATTAGAGATAGTAATGGAGTGAGTATGAGGGAAGTACCAATGTCATTGTCCTCATACGCAGTAAAATAGTCTATTTCATATTAATCTCTGTATTCAACAGTGTATTAATTTTAATTTTCATTCCCGTAACTTTTGAATAATTTTATATCTATCTGATACCCATATACCTATATGAATATAATTCATTTTTTTTTAAATTTTCTATAATCTTAAAAAATATACAATTATAATGACGAAAATATACAATAAAAAATAATAATACAACTAAAAATAATAACAAGAGGAACATTCTATTAAATTGAAGAGGAAAAAAATAAAAGGAAGAGAAAAAATATTAAAACCTGAATAATATCAGCAACAAAATGTTGAAATCACGTTCTAATTCTTTTTTCAAACCAAATACAGTTATATATTATTTAGATATTTTTTTACAGGCATCCACCGAATATGAGTAAAGTTTCCATGCCTAGATCATAGCACCAGATACTTATTAAATTATATAAATATTAATTATTATAAACTCCCTGGTCTAAAGACATCAGCTGGGGAAAATAAGAAGGTTGTGTTTGGGCTCTCTTTCTGAACGATTGGCCTCTTGTCGGGTAATTGCCCAGTGCTTTCCCAGTCTTCCAGACCTGGTCTTCAAATTATTTATATCATATCAAAGCCAACATACCCTGAGTGCCATGTCTAGTCCACAAATAATCAATTCTTTTTCTTCATGTTGTTCCAAAACACCCCTACCGTTGCATGGATTCTGAGCACAAAAATGACCTCTCTCTTTATTATGTGCCCCAAACACTTGCCCATCCCGTTTATTACTCAAATGACAAAGTGCATTCCTTGCAGTAATTCTCACCACACCATTCCTTGCTCTGCATGAAGTGAGGGAAACAACTCTCGTCTTCTTGTATAATTCTTGCAAATTGGTTTCCAGAATGAGTTTTACTGCTCTCTCTTCAGCTATCAATATCTTGGTATATATTCCTCTATGTTTCCTGAGCTTGCAGCTGCAATCTGGCACTCTAGCCACTGTAAAGGCAGGCTCTAGGATGCAAGGAAATGAGACGGATAAGTTTGCACTGCTTGCGTTCAAGGCTCAAGTAGTGGAGGACCCCTTCCAGGCTATGAGCTCGTGGAATGCTTCCACTCACTTCTGCAACTGGCTCGGTGTAACCTGTGGCTACCGCCACCAGAGGGTTACTATATTGGACTTACAGTCCATGAAGCTAGCTGGAGCCATATCTCCACACTTGGGGAACCTGAGCTTTCTCAGAGTTCTATATCTGCAGAATAATAGCTTCACTGGTGAAATCCCTCCTGAACTTGGCCGCCTGAGAAGGCTACAAGTTCTTTGGCTGCATAATAACTCCATCGGTGGTTCAATCCCAGCCAACTTATCTGGCAGCTCAAACCTTACTATCATCAATTTATCAAAAAATAACCTGGTAGGGAATATTCCTCTTGAGCTTGGAGTACTGACAAGGCTGAAAAAGATTTCAATTAATACCAACAATCTGATTGGATATCTCCCTTCCGCTCTTGGAAATCTGTCTTCTCTTCAATATCTATTTGCATATGGAAATAATTTGGTGGGAAGCATTCCCGAAGCTTTATGCCAAATAAAAAGTCTGAATGTTCTCTCAGTGTGGGAGAATAGCTTGTCGGGCACAATCCCCCCTCCACTCTTCAATCATTCTTCTATCATAGTTATTGATGTGGGAAGCAACCATATTGAAGGGACTCTTCCCTCTCAGTTGGGGCATACTTTACCCAGCCTTGAATACCTCAGCATTCGTAACAATAATTTTATTGGTCAAATTCCTGCATCAATATCAAATGCCACAAATCTGTTTGTCTTCCAGATAGCTAGAAATTGGCTTAGTGGAAAAGTTCCTACGCTGGAGAAGCTGAAAAATTTGACAAGATTTCTAGCTGCTTTTAATCAGCTTGGAACTGGGGGAGCTAATGACTTGGTCTTTTTACGCTCATTGACCAATGCCACCAACTTGGAGCTACTGGAGCTGAATTCAAACAATTTTGGAGGAGTGTTGCCAGAATCAGTTGGTAATCTCTCAACCAGTCTTCTGGAGTTGTCTCTGTCAGCGAATCACATACATGGAGAAGTCCCGGCAGGAATATGCAATCTTGTGAAATTGCAAGAACTCTATTTGGCAGACAATAACTTCGCAGGTCACATTCCACCCCAGATTGGGAGGCTTCAGAATCTTCAACGGTCGGCTTTTCTTGGGAATAATTTCGCAGGAGCCATTCCCTTATCACTGGGAAACTTGACTTTGTTGAGCATGTTCAGTTTGGCAGAAAACCAACTACATGGCAGCATCCCTGCGAGAATTGGTAAATGCCAAGCTCTGGTATATCTGGATCTTAGTCACAACAACCTCATCGGTACAATACCGAGAGAAGTGTTTGATCTCTCATCATTATCAGACTGCTTAGATCTATCCCAAAACCAGTTGACTGGTACAGTCCCCATGGAAGTGGGAAAATTGAAGAATCTTGAATACTTAAACCTTAATGGAAACATGTTAACAGGTGAAATTCCCACCACTCTTGGTAGTTGTGTAAAATTGGGGGAGCTGTACTTGCAGTCCAACTTCTTTCTGGGGACTATTCCGTCTTCTTTTAGCCTTTTGAAAGGTATTGAAGTTTTAGATCTTTCTCGCAATAACTTATCAGGTCGAATTCCAGAATACTTCAAGGATTTTCACTTGCAAAATCTAAATCTCTCCTATAATGATTTTGAGGGTGAGGTGCCAACCGGAGGCATATTTAAGAATGCTAGTGCTATTACTATCGCAGGGAACAGTAAGCTCTGTGGGGGAGTACCCGAATTACAGTTACCCAAATGTAAAACCAAAGGGTCCAAAAAGAGGTCTTCTTTAAGCTTAAAATACCTAATCTCTGCATTTTGTGGGCTTATGGGATCAATTCTGGTTCTGTGTTTTCTATACTGTTTCCGGGTTAGGAGGAAGAAGGAACTTATCTCAGCTTCACTGGAACATGAACTCCCAAGGGCGTCTTACACGGATCTTTTTAAAGCTACAGATGGGTTCTCTTCATCCAATTTGATTGGAAGAGGTAGTTTTGGAACTGTATATAGAGGAATTTTTGGTGATGGAAAAGTCATGGCAGTGAAGGTACTTGACCTCCTGCATCACGGAGCTTTCAAGAGCTTTATTGCTGAATGTGAAGCTTTGAGAAACATTAGGCATCGGAATCTTGTCAAGGTATTGACTGCTTGCTCGGGTGTTGATCTCCAGTGTAACGATTTCAAGGCATTGGTCTATGAGTTCATGTCTAATGGGAGCTTAGACGAGTGGTTACATCCAAATTTTGTAGAACGTAGTTTGAACCTTCTTCAGAGATTAAATATTGCCATTGATATTGGCTTTGCATTGGACTACCTTCATCATCACTGCCCAACACGAATAGTTCACTGTGACTTGAAGCCCAGTAATGTTCTTCTTGACTCTGAAATGACTGCACATGTAAGTGATTTTGGGTTAGCAAAATTTATTCTTGAAGGCAGTTGTAGCAATTCTACAAATCAAACAAGTTCTATTGGGATACGAGGTACTCTAGGTTATGCTGCACCAGGTATGTATGATTTTCTACCCTGTTTGGTTGCCTGGCTTTCAGGGCTTATGCGTCTGCTTTAATCCCGAATACCTAGAGCCCGCAATATCCTAACTTCTAAACCTTTTGACCAAAAAGTTGCATTGTACTATCGTGATTACAAGATTCCCATTTGTGTTAGAAGTTCGGTTCCATTTAACATTTTTTTTTTTTCTTTTTTGGTTCTCTGATATTTGATATGCACTCTATTCAAAATAAATTGTAATCTCTTTTTCCTATTCTATTTTGCATGAGAATACAGAGTATGGCATGGGAAGCGAGGTGTCAACATACGGTGATGTGTACAGCTATGGCATCCTCTTGTTGGAGATGCTTACAGGAAAAAGGCCTACCAATGAAATCTTCAATGCAAATCTGAGCCTTCATAAGTTTGCAAAGATTGGTTTGTCTGAAGGAATGGAGGGCATTGCAGATCCAGTTCTTCTTTTGCAAGGAGAGGGGAAGACGAGCAAGACCATCACTCAGAAAGACAATTGTAGTAATTCCAAGATTTTAGAGACCTTGGCTCCAGTATTTCAGATTGCAATTGCGTGTTCTCAAGAGTTGCCAAGAGACCGGCCAGATGTGGCCCATGTTGTAACTGAGCTGCAAAGGATCAAAGATGCTTATCTCAGAACCAGTAGTTAGGGTGGAAGGACTATTTCAATTTCTCCATGAGGTCAGTTAGTCAAGATGAAGCAGAGTTTTATTAATGAACTGAAAATCTTCACATGTATGCCTTATTTCAGGCCAATTGAAATAAGGCTGTTATTTTGTAATCCAATCAATGAATTTAAACACACAATTATCATTCTGGATGTACCTCTGCTACCTTCCTCTTCCTGTCCACACCATTTTAGTCTCGGGGTACGAGTAAAAGGAAGTCACAACCGAATTTTACAGGTAAGAGTCCTAATTCTGAGCATTTTTTAGTCTTTGGGGACAAGTAAAATGAAGTCACAACCTGATATTACAAGTAAGGCACTTGATTCTGAACATTGCGGTCCTTTCAAAGGATCAATGCTTGTTGAAGGTGATGCTTTGGCAATTAAACCTTACAATTCCATTGTTTTCTGGTACTTTGGACTCCTTTATTAATTAGTTTGATGGACTCATAGACCAATTCATTTATAATTAGAAATATTTGCCTGAAGATTTGCAGAAGTGATGCCCTAGCCAATTCAGAAGAACAACTTTGTTGTTTCAAGTCACAGTCCCTCCAATCCCTCCCGTAGATTGATTACTCTCAATTGCCCACGTGTATGATAATATTCATTCTTATACTAGATCCAAACTACCTACAGTGTTTTTCTTTTTCAAAAAAATAAATTACAATTATGCATAAATAAATCCACACAAATAATGACCAGGGATTTTGATACTGAAAACTTGTCTGATCATCTGCATAATAGAGAACATTGGAAAAGATTGGCCGGAGTGGGCTTCATTGGAGAATCAATTGTTGGACATCAGTATGGCAGGGGTGTTCACGGGTTCAGTTCGGTTCGGTTTTGGACCTAAACCAAACCAAATCGAATATGTTGGTTTTGGTTTTTATTGGACATGATTGTTTTTTTTTTTTCAAAAAACCGAACCGAACCAAACCGATTGACATGTTCGGTTTTTCAATTATTTTAAATTGTAAAAAAATTCAATATAAATATAAATATATATAATGCAAATATAAATATATATATAATATAATATATACAATAAATATATATAATAAATACAATATAAATAAATATATATAAATACAAATAACTATAAATATATATATATATAATATCTATATAATAGATATATTAATAAATAGAATCAGTTCGGTTCGATTTGGTTTTATTTTGAGAAAAAATCGAAATCGAACCGAACCGATTGGTTCATGGGATCTTATAACTGAATTAAACCGATTCTTTTTGATTTGTTTTGGTTTGTGGTTGGTTTGGTTTGGTTCAATCGATCTAGTTCGATTTTGAACACTCCTACAACATAGAACAGAGGGGCTTCAAGAGAACCACTCTTAGTTCCATCACACGATGGACGTAGGACAAATAATATAGGACTTATAGAGTAAATTATTCTTTTATACACCTTAATCTCACCCTTTCTCCAAGTCAGCAACTCACGATTCTAACTTTTTTTATTATTTATTTTTTGGTTTATTTTCTCCCGTAAAGGAATTAACTTCATTTGGATATACATTTCAACGTATGGAATAAATCCATCGACTCGGGGACAGTGATGTTTTGTAATACCTGATATGAGCACCAGCTTGCAATAAGTTCCTCTCTAATTCATAACTAATCGGAAATTTCATAGATTAGGCCAATTACTTCTCTATGACTTCAAGATAAACAAAAGAATAAAATTTTCCCCATTGGGGTCATTTTCCATCTTGCTGGAAGGTACCTAATTTGGTGAAGTCGAATAAGTTGGTTGTGTTAAGCATTTCATCTGATCAACTTAATTGGATATGTAGAAGCCGTTGATTTGCGTTTCCTTTCTTCTTCGATCAATTCCTATCATTCTATAAATTTTGGGCCTCAACACAAACAATTTGCGAGGCCTGTTACAAGGATGCATTGCTTAATTTCCCGAGTAAGTTTCAATGGTTGCTTCTAGGCGAGCATAAAATACTCGGAAATATTCAATTTGGACTAGCAAATCTCGTCAACTTAAAAGCTCTTACACGTCCAATTTGGTGGATTCATTGGAAACATTTCAGCCAATATTGGAAAGCTTAAAAAGCTGGGGGAGTTGATCCTCTACTACAGCGGTAAATTGTCTGGTAAAATTCCATCGTCCTTGGGAAATCTGACTTTGTCGTATGAACTCCATTTGTAAAGAAATAATCTCCAAAATTAATCAATTCTTTACAACTATTGTTGTACCAAAACATCACCACCTTGCGTGGATTTTGAGCACAGCAATTACCTTTCAATTCATTTTATATTTTGATCGCCTTCCTAAATTATTTAAATTTAAGTTATTTTATTATAATATAAGAGTTCTATATATCAACATTTTGTACTCATAATGCGTGTGAAATGTTGAATGAAATATTATAATCTTTTTATTCAAATTTTTAATATTCTCCTTATGACCCACACCTAAATAAATTTTTAAACTCATTCTAAATAGATAGCTGAAATTAAATTGTAGATTTTTTTGTCGAAATCACCAGTATCTAAAAACTTATAGAACTCTAACTAATCTAGTTTAAGTTAATTAAGATCTATGCCCCTTGATATCTGCCGGTTGAAATTGAAATTGGCTGAAAATAAAAATAGAAAATAGCCTAAAAATGATGGCATCCTATCCTAGCTGTGAAATTACTCCTTGTTGTACAGATGATGGCTACCATACCTGTATCTCAACAAAAACTTAATTGGTTATGACACAGATTGAAACTATACCCAAGGGGGAAATTGATGTAAAATTTTCTTGTTCTACTATGTGGTCATGCATGAATTGGATACTTTGGGGAAGGATTTGATTAATTATAGGTGAGTTCATAAATAATTCTGAAAGTTTCCGTGCTTGGATTGTCTTTCTGAATTGCTGCTGCTGTTCTGTAAATGCGGTGTGCCTTGTGCTACCAGCTAGTTCATCAAAATTTGCCTGGCATGGTCAGATGTGACTTGTTAAATTATATATTGACATGACTTCAAAGACTAAGTCTAAAATTAATTGTTTGTGTGATTGCAGCCGGCTGATTGTAAATGGTCCCTCTCTTTCTACACTAAGCCAATCTATTTAAAATTTAAATAAACACCGATCTTTTTCTTGTAAAAGTCTCCGAAATGTAATTTGGTTTTATCTTGTAAGGAACCGAGAACCACAAATTCTTATATTTTGTTGAAATCAAATTACTAAATCAAAATATTTAAATTGTTTATAAAATAATTCTGCTAACAATTTTTGTATTTTACAGTATCTCAAACTTATTATTTAATATAAGTGGAACGTTACTAAAAACAAAATATAAGTTCTACTTGAATGGTAACGTGCTTACTTTGTTGCAGAGAAGATTATTTTTTTTAAAAAATAAATTTCACCAAATCTAGATAATCTCGACTCACGCTATTATGCAGAACACATTGCTATTCCCCATACCAGAGTCAAATAAAGTAGATTTTTCTCCTTGGACAAGTGGAAATTATACTCTTGGTCTCTGCAATCCCATTTAAATTCTATCTTAATTTTCATTATTTCAATTGTAAAGTTTTAATATCAACATCTTCAAAGTAAGATATATTTGGTCTTGGTTTCATTTTTGCATGGAAATTCAATTTCTTTCTTCAAAATCAACTCACTAATCCCATCATTTTTTTTATAAATTCTGTTCTGATTTTAATCAAAGAATAAGAGATAATTATTTTGAGTAATCTTAAAAATTCCCATAATCTCCTTGTATATATTTATTAATTTCTATGTTTAAAAAAATTTAGACTTCTTAGCTAAAATTAACATAAAACCAAATAAAATATATTTAGGACTTGTTTGGTATGTTGAATTAGATAATGTAAGATAGGGTATTATATGGATGAAATCTCTTGACAATAAAGTATTTTAAATTGTTATATTATATTTGATAAATGTAACTCAAGTTTAGATAAAATATCAAACAGATAATTATGTTACCAAAGTGTCATTTTATCTTTGAGTGGCAGTAGACAAAGATGGTGGGTGACGAGTGGTGGGAACGATGGTAGCTAGTAATGGCAAGTGGCGGTAGGTAGCAGCAGGTGGTGGCCAATGACAGAGAGTGGCGGGCAGTGACGGACAATGGCCGACAGTGGCATATGGTAGTTGGTGATGACAAGTAGCGGGCAGAGGTGATGGTTGGTGGCAAGCATTGGTAGATGGTGGCTAGTAATGATGGGTGTTGGTAGCATGATGGACAGTAAACAACAGCAGCGGTGGTGGTGGTGGATTGTCACGCCCCAAACCCCGAGCCTGTGACTGGCACTGGGATCCACCGACCCCAGTAAGTCTCAACAAAACCAGTCGAACTCCAAAGATATAAGACATACACAAAGTGCAATAATATAACATCCAAAATCCACCCGGGATCCTGTCTGAGAGTACAAGGAAGCTATTTTAGAATACAATCGGGTAAAGTACAAAAAAGAAATGCCCGTACATCCATCAAGTCCGCTGTCGTCAACTCCCAAGCTGGCACGCTAATCGAGGAAGGTACAGTCAAACGAATCTGGAATTGTTTAAAACTATGAGTCGCGAAACTCAGTGAGTACGGATGATACCTAATCTATACATATCAAGATATATATCATGCCACAAGTCCAAAAACCATACACATACAGTAATTAGTAAAACATAACAACATACACTCAAGAATACCAGCAATCAAACATCACATCACAGCACCTCACGTCACAGCACTGGACCCAGGCCTACTTACCACTAGATGCTATGGGTCACCGTACTCCAGCCGAGTTCCTAGCATCGCAATCACCTCGCACAACCCAGGCCGACTCACCACTGGATGCTGCGGATTACCGCACTCTAGCCGAGTTCCTGCCGTCCCCAAATCCCATAACTGGACTCAGGCCACTCACCACTGGACGATACAAATCACCGTACTCCAGCCGAGTTCCTGCCATCCCTCAAATCACATCCCATCACATCCGCGGCCTCTGCCGCCCGCGGCCCCCGCCGCCTCACATCACACAACAATCCTCACATACAAGCCAATAGCAATTTACATACGCTTATACAGTTCACATCTCAAAACTAGTATCACATACTAACATAACTCATTGACAGTTTACAAAACACATAACACATCCCGAGTATAACATAAAATCATATATAGTTTCCAAAACCACATAATCATCATGTAACAGAATCATAGTATGAAAACACAAGCATAGAAAGGGTATCATCACTCACAGTACAGACGCTAAGCCAAAACGAGAGTCTCGAGTCACCTAGCCCGACTCAGTAGTCCGGGTGTGCCCCTACCTGCGAATCTGCAATCAAAATCACACAAAACCATCACCAACGCTGAAACCGGCACGAGAAACAAGCTCGGTAGCCTCAAACCGGATTTAAATCCCAAACTGGCCCCTTGGCACGCATCTCGAGGCAACACGACCTGTCACTGGAACCTACACGACTCACTAATACAGAACAAATCTGCTTAACCTCGCTCAACACTACGGAACCAGCCTCCACAAAACTCGAACTGCAACGAACCGATCTCCAAAACCCTCAAACTGGTTTAGCCCGGTCTAAAACTACCTCCGACTCAACTCAAATGGCCACGAAACCCTCAAAATCGGATTCAGAAGGCCCAAAAATCCTAGGAACCACTATGAACCGGCCAAAAATGGCTCAAACCAGCTCTGAACCAGGCCAAAAACCCTAATCCTAAGTATCAGCACGCAAACCGAGATCGGTTCACCTTGAACCGATCACCCAAAAATCACCAAACTTCACGGTTAACTAGGTTTTATCATATTGGACCAGGAACCGGTCCAAACTCCCCAAGAACCGGCCTGAAAAGCAATGAATCGATCACCCGAGCATCAATACACTAAATCAACTGGTTCACCTCGAACCGAGCACCCAAAATTTTTCAAACCCACTTGGTCTGATAGCCCTCATCCCCCCGAACCCAGAACCGGTCCAACCTCCCAATTCCAAGCCAAAATGGCCACTGAACCGGCCGGTCAAAGCCACGGCCGGTTCAGTCAAACCCCTTTCCCTTTTTTTTTTTTTTTTTGCTTGAGCCGTGGCTTGGCTTGAGCCGCCAGCCCAGCAGCTCGGCTCGGCTCAGCCGCGGCTCAGACTTGCCTGGGCTAGCCCACTCAACTGGGCCGGCCTGAGCCCAACACCTTTTTTTTTTTTCCTGGCAGGCCCGCGGCCTGTAGCACACTCAGGCCCAAAGGCCCAGCCCACCCGACACCTGGCCCAGGCCCAACCGGCCCAGGCCCACACCAGCTGGCCGAGTCGACCCGGCGAGCCGAGTCGACTCGGCTGAGCCAGCTCAGCACGGACCCGGATACAACCGGGTCCATCTTCTTCACCCGCCTTCTGACCCGAAAGCAGCGTCCGGGTCTGTAACATGACCCGGACCAAAAACAAAGAAATCAAAAAGGAACGGAGCTCACCTAGGCCGATTCGAACAATCCAGTCCCAACGCTGACTCCGGCGACCCTTGCGGCGACGATTAATCGGAGCAAAACACACTGATCGGCTCACAATCACAGATCTTCCCTCTAGTTTCCTGCGGACCAAACGACCCAAAACTTCTAAGAAGACTCCTCACCCTTGTTCCGAAGTCGAAATTGTTTGAGGGGTTCAGCAGGCTTTTCGAAAACAAGCACAAAGGCGTGAAAAACAAGCTAAAATCATTGCTCAACGTGGAGAATTCGGCGAGGAACAGATCTGAACACTGTTCTTGTCAGATTTCTCTGAAATCCAATTTTGGTCCCTCAACTCTGCTTATTCTCAAACAGGTCCCTGAGTAATTTTCCAATTCAGTCCCCTCGAGTTTTAATTCCTTCAGACTAGTCCTTGATCTAATTAAGACTTAAAATTGGGTTGTTACATGGATGGTAACAGTCGATGGTGGGAAATAGTACGGACAATATTGTCGAGAGAGGCCGAATAAAAGCTGAATAAATTATCTCATCCTTTCTCTTATATATTTATCCAGATCTTACTAGTTAATTATTTAATTTGAACTTTTTATTTAATTTTATTATCTAATTTATTAAACATAAAAGAATGTCAAATAATAGCGGATAATTTATTTTTATTATGTATGTCCAAGCCACCAAAAAGCTCTCAAGAATTTTAAAAATAAATATGATATGACTACAAAACTATATATACCAAAAATATAAATTATCTGATTGTTTTGTTAAAATAATATATTTTCTGCGGTTGACCAAAATAGTTTATTCATTTTATATAATTTATTAGATGAATAGGGATTCAACCCGACATATAATCTAAAATGCGAGATTCCACGTGCCAGCTGCTGACGAAAAATGCGAGAAGAAAACAAGTAAGAAAAAGAAAAGTTGCCTACTGATAGGGGTGTTATTCATAGACGCAAGGAAATTGAGGACTCAGCTTTGAAGTTTTATCATAGTTGTAGTTGAAAGTTTTTGTAATTTATTTTGCATTCAAAAATTAGTAATCTGGTTTAATATGAAACTAATAAATAAAAAATTAATTGAAAATGAAATGCCCATTTCTATTAAAAAATTTAACATTAAATGTTCTATGGACCTATTGATAATAGACTAATTTTATATGTTAAATTAAATATTTTTGACATTTGATTACCTGGTATTTTATTATTTTCAAAAATTATCATTATTACTTTAAATTTATATTTAATTTGTAAAGTTTATATTAATTGCAAAAATTGGGCTGGGGATATGAAAGCGGTTTCTTGATTCCAGACCAACAATTATAAAAAGTAAGATGCGCATGGAAGTGGACCTGCCTCTTCACTCTACTCCTTTTATTCTAGACAGTGTTTGTTTGAGGTATTTTAAACGTTTATTTTCTTCATCTCATAATATATGTATATATATATATATATATGTAATTTAAAGTTTTAATTATGCTATAAAAAATAAAAGATAAATAGTACTTCACCCCCTTAAAATTTTAAATTTTAATATTTTTATAAATATGTAAAATAAATATTTTTTTATAAATATTAAATTCATAATACTCACTATCATTAATCAGCATTTTAATAAAATATTTTTTTAAAATTATATTTTTATATAGTATAAATATTTTTTAAATATAATAAATGACTATAAATAATTTGAACATAAAAAATTAATCAATATTTATACAAAAAAAATATTTATACCATTTAAACGTCGAATAAAAAAGTCTTTCTATTAGTTTTAGATGGAAAAATCTAAAAAAACTAAATCATATTTAAATTTTTTGTTGCATACAAATTAAATATTAATAAATTTCAGTTTTTTGTACAAATAAAAAGTTTAAGTGCAATAAAAATAATTTAAATTAACCCAATATCACCTCAAATATTAAAATTGGAGGTGGTGGCTAGTTACGGTGAGTGGCGGGCAATGGCCGACAATGCCATATGGTAGTCGGTGACAAAAAGTAGCGGGCAGAGGTGATGGTTGGTGGCAAGCATTGGTAGATGGTGGCTAGCGATGACGGGTGTCGACAGCATGATGGGACATAAACAACAGAAGCGGTGGCAGTGGATGACAACAGTGGACGGTGGGAAAATAGTAGGGGCAATATTGTCGAGAGAGGCCGAATAAAAGTTGAATAAATTAGTTCACCCCTTCTCTTATATAATTTATCCAGATTTTGCTAGTTAATTATTTAATTTGAATTTTTATCTAACTCCAGTATCTAATTTATTAAACATTAAAGAATCTCAAATAATAGCGGATAATTTGTCTTTATTATGCATATATAGGCTACCAAAGGAGCTCTCAAGAAATTTAAAAATAAATATGATATGATTACAAAACTATATATACCAAAAACATAAATGATTTGATTGTTTTTGTTAAAATAATATATTTTCTGCGGTGGACCAAAATAGTTTATTCATTTTATATAATTTATTAGATGAATAGGGATTCAAACTGACATATAATCTAAATGCGAGATTCCATGCCCCGGCCACTCACAAAAAATGCGAGAAGAAAACAAATTAGGAAAAGAAAAGTTGCCTATTGATAGGTGTGTTATTCATAGACACGAAGAAATTGAAGACTCAGCTTTGAAGTTTTATCACAGTTGAAGTTGAAAGTTTTTGTAATTTATTTTGCATTTAAAAATTAGTAATCTGGCTTAATAAGAAACTAATAAATAAAAAATTAATTGAAAACACAATGCCCATCTCTATTAAATCAATTTAACAGAAAGTGTCCAATGGACCTATTTGATAATAGCCTAATTTTATATATTAAATTAAATATTTTTGACATTGATTACCTAGTATTTTTTTTTTCAAAAATTATCATTATTATTTTTAAATTTATATTTAAATTGTAAAAGTTATATTCATTACAAATAATAATTGTGGCTATAAATTTTAAATAGTCACGTTTTAGAAGTTTTGAGAATTTGTTTTATTCTAACAATGATAATAATGGTAATATTTATTTTTTAAAAAATAATTTCACAATTCACTTTTAAAAATTCTCTCATAGCTAATTATTACTTATTTATTTATCCCTTTAGCATTAATCCAATTCCATAATTTTATAGAATTTGGGCTTGAGTTAATTACCGTCGGAGGAAAGGAGTGATACTTGATAAAATCAAATATGAACATTTATAAAATGAAAATAAGCCTTAGCATGGTTTTGAAACTTTGTGTGTGAACTTGCCTGTAATAAAGGTAAAAATGAGTTAAGGCAACTCATGAATGATTTATGATTTGATTCAATAATTTATTTAATGAGATAAATTCATAAATTAAATGATTAATACATGAGCCACAGTTTTTGATTTATATAAAATATGAGTCAAATTTTATTTAAAAGATATTCAACTAATTTGGTTTACACACACACACACCAGTTGAGCTTGTCTTTGTATATGGGTCTCTTTAAACACGTGTAAATGAAAATATTAATTATATGTTTTTCTTCTAAAAGACATTACAGGGATTTCATTGAATATTGATTATATTTGACTCTTTACAAGTAGTTACTTAAATATAATATTTAAATTAGTATTTTTTTTTAATTTTTTTTTTGATATATTGAGAAGTTAGATTGATGACAAGTGTGTAATGACCCAATTTTTGTAAATTTTAAGGTGGAGGACCTAATTGCAGGAATTAAAACTTTGAGGGGCTAAAGTGGAAGTTGTCAGGGACCTGTTTGAAGAAGAAACAAAGCCGAAGGACTGGGTTGCAATTTGACAGAAATTTCTGTCAGGAACAGTGGCCGAATGCTGTTCCTCGTCGATTTGGCCACGTTTTGTGATGATTTGAGTCGGCTTTTGGCACGTTATTGCGTGTATTTGAAAGCTCGACGGAACCCCTCAATCAATTGAGGTCTCGGGTGAGAGGAGAGGGAGAATTTTGGTGCTTTCTCGCCGACCAAGCGCACGGACGGCCGACGGCTTTTGAGGCTTTTGGAGAGCTTTTTGACTGGCTTTTCCACCGATTGGAAGGTTTGCAAGGCTCGCCGGAGGGTGTTCTACAAGTCTTCAATCTTGATCGGCAAGGTGAGGCTTCCTTTTTTCAATTTCTTTTTGGTTTTTTGTTCCGGGTCTGTTCAGACCCGGACAGCTGTTTCCGGGTTATTCTTCCGGGCGACAGGGATGAACCCGGATGAGAATCCAGGTTCGGGCTCGGGTTGGGTCCGACCCGGGCCAAAGGGGTTCAGCTGGACTGGGCCAGTTGGGGCCCAGTCCTAGGTGGGCTTGGCTCGCGGGCCAGCCCACGGGCAAAAAAAAAAAAAAAAAAAAAGTGTTGGGCTCGGGCCGGCCCAACTGAGTGGGCTGGCCCAGACGGGTCCGAGCCGCGGCTAAGCCGAGCCGAGCCGAGCCGATGGGCTGGCGGCTCAAGTCAAAAAAAAAAAAAAGAAGGAAAAAAGGGAAAGGGTTTTGACCAGGCGGGCCGGGACTTTGACCGGCCGGTTCAGTGGCCATTTTGGCTCGGATTTGGGAGGTTGGACCGGTTCTGGATTCAGGGAGAAAATACCTATCAGACCAAGTGGGTTCGGGAAATTTTGGGTGCCCGGTTCGAGGTGAACCGGCCGGTTTAGTGTATTGATGCTCGGGTGACCGGTTCACTGGTTTTCAGGCCGGTTCTTGGGGAGTTTGGACCGGTTCCTGGTTCAACATGATAAAACCTAGTTAACCGTGAAGTTTGGTGATTTTTGGAGGTCCGGTTCAAGGTGAACCAGTCTCGTTTGCGTGCCGATGCTTAGGATTAGGATTTTTGGCTCGGTTCAGAGCTAGTTTGAGCCATTTTTGGCCGGTTCATAGTGGTTTCTAGGGTTTTTGGGCCTTCTGAATCCGATTTTGAGTGTTTCGTGGCCATTTGAGTTGATTCGGAGGTAGTTTTAAATCGGGCTAAACCGGTTCGTGGGTTTTAGAGACCGGTTCGTTGCGGTTCGAGTTTTGTGGAGGCTGGTTCCGTAGTGTTGAGGGTGGTTAAGTAGATTTGTTCAGTGTTACTGAATCGCGTAGGTTCTAGTGACAGGTTGGGTTGCCTCGAGATGCGTGCCAGGGGGCCAGTTTGGGATTTTAGTTCGGTTTGAGGCTACCGAGCCTATTTCTCGTGCCGGTTTCGGCGTTGGTCATGGTTTTTGTGTGATTTTGATTGCAGATTCGCAGGCAGGGGCACACCTGGACTACTGAGTTGGGTTAGGTGACTCGGGACTCTCGTTTTGGCTTAGCGTCTGTACTGTGAGTGATGATACCCTCTCTATACTTGTGTTTTCATACTGTGATTTTCTGACATGATGATATATGATTTGAAAACTGTACTTTGATTATGCGTTATACCTGGGATATGTGTTATGTGTTTTGTGAACTGTCGGTGAGCTATGTTAGTATGCGATATTTGTTTTGAGGTGTGAACTGTATATGTTATGTATACCTACTTTTGACTACATGTGAGGATGGTATCATCTGATGTGAGGCGGCAGAGGTCGCGGGCGGCAGAGGCCGCGGATGTGATATGCACTAGTGCGATTCCTCCGATCGTGAGAAGACGAGATAGGGGTCTCGTGATGTGATGTGTGCAGGATGGCAGGCTCAGTCGACGGACGGTGGACCGTAGCGTACGGGGAGTACCTTGGCCCGGCGGTGAGATGAGTTGTGTGGCTAAGGGCTCAGCCGGCGGACGGTGTGCTACCGTAGCGTGCGGGGAGTATACTGGCCCAGTGATGTAATGTGCACGGGATGGCAGACTCAGCTGACGGACGGTGGACCGTAACGTACGGGGAGTACCTTGGCCCGGCGATGAGATGAGTTGTGTGGCTAAGGGCTCAGCCGGCGGACGGTGTACTACCGTAGCATGCGGGGAGTATACTGGCCCAGTGATGTGATGTGTACGGGATGGCAGGCTCAGCCAGCGGACGGTGTGCTACCGTAGCGTGCGGGGAGTACACTGGCCCTATGATTGATGTGATGTGATGATTGATTACCTTGATACCTCACATATGTGTTTTGATTACTGCTCACTGTATATATGTGTATGTATGATTTTGTACTTGTGGCGTGATACATATCCCAACATGTATAGATTAGGTATCATCCGTACTCACTGAGTTTCGTGACTCATAGTTTTAAACATTCCAGATTCATTTGACTGTACTCGCCTCGATTAGTGTGCCAGCGTGGGAGTCGACGACAGCAGACTTGGTGGATGTACGGGCACTTCTCTTTGTACTTTACCCGATTGTATTCTAGAGTAGCTTCCTTGTACTCTCAGACAGGATCCCGGGTGATTTTTGAATGTTATATTATTGCACTTGGTGTATGTTTTATATATTTGGAGTTCGACTGGTTTGTTGAAGGTTACTGGGGTGGTGGATCCCAGTGCCGGTCACGGGCCCGGGTTTCGGGGCGTGACAAAGTGGCTCCGTTTCAAATTCCAAAATGTATCATGTTAGATAATTTCTTAAGAGGCTAATGTTAATTGTTTAAATTTGTTCTTTTGAAAATGAACTGATGTATATGATTCTAACTAATACTTAGTGATCTTTTTATTTGGAGTATATGCTATGGGTCGTACGTACTTTATTGTACAAGTGTTAGCACTGTTTAAAAAATTGGATCATTCATTGAATTGGAAAAGTTACTGTGTTCATGGTTTGCTGGTCCAATCATTAATTGAACCATGATATCATAATTATGTAACATATATATATATTATTAAATAAATATTTTTGTAAATTACAAGGATTAAATTGAACAAATTTAAAGATGTAAGGGCTCAATTGAGGAAATTTAAAGTTACAGGAACTTGGATAAATGAAACAAATGTTTTCAAACCTATTTGAAAAGCTACTCAACAGCTAGAGGACTAAATAGCAAACCAAGCGACATTGTTTATCACCCCTTTTTGAAACCCTAGTTGTTAGACTTTTGGCTGGACTTCATTTCAAGGACTTAGCAAGCTTTGTTTTGGCATTTTGTAATGACCCAATTTTTTTGAGTTTAATTAAGATCAAGGGCTTAAATGCAAAATTTAAAAGCTACCGAGGTTGAATTGCAATTCGGGAGGGGGCTAATCGAGAGAGTTAGGGGGTCTGGGGTTGTTGATTGGTAAAACAAGGAATTTGGTGCCAAAACAGAAGGCAGGTTATGACCACGGATTCAATTAAAAATTTGGTAAGGAGGAAATTGAAAGAAATAAAACTTCAGAAGGCTTGATTTGGACAAGACTTAAGTGTTATAGTGCTACAATGCTCCGAATTGAAACCACCATATCGTGATTGTTTGGGGTAATGATGGCTTGATTTCTTTGCTTATTAATGTTCGTCTGGGTTAGATGAACCTTTCCCCTCACTCAATTTCAAAGATCGAGCTAAAATTTGAGAAGAATTTGAGTTAGGTTAGCCGTCTGGTTCATCTGCGGACCAAACGGAGTTTCTAAGAATTTTGGGCATTTGATCAGCTTTTTGGTTCAATTAAAAGCCATCAATTGGCTTATATGGGTTGGAATTACGAGCTTCGGTCCCTGATCAATTGTGGTAAGTCTTCCATTTTAGTAATTTTTGTTGCGGGGTCTGTGTTGCAAGGGTTTGGGTCTAGGTTTTGGGTTTTGGGCGAGGGAGAAAGGACTCAGACAAATCCAAGTCCTATGTCAGGTTGGGCCTGGGCTTGGGCTTGGCTAGTCTAGGCCGTGGCCAATGGGTCGGCCCACGGTGCTAGGCCAGGTTGGGTCAACTTGCGGGTTGGCTCAACTCGACTTTTGATTCGTTTAGATTGACTTGGTGAGTCAACCCAGCGAGGAATAGGGATATGTTATTCGGGAGTAGGCCAAATCAAGGATAAGGATTTAATGAGGATAACAAGAATTAAATAGTCTAGAATTAAATGATTTAATAATAATTAGGATTTCGATTTAGAGCAATTTTGGTTCAAGGGCTGGTTCAATGGGTTTTAAACCGGTTTAAAGGGAATTTAGATTGGTTCTAGGTAGGCAAGACTAGTTTGCATCTCCGGGTGGTTGGGTTCATCAGAGAACCGGCCAATTCAATAATGTTTTAAGGGTGATTTAGTGTGAATGTTTTAGGATTTTGGCCCTGGTTCAAGGCCAGTTCAAGGGTTTTCAGGGTAGTTCAGTCTGGTTTCTAGGGTTTTGGAATCGGTTCAATCCGATTTTGGGGTGTTCCTGGCTGAATCAAGCCAGTTTAAGGGAGTTTGAGGCCAGTTTAGTCTAGTTCAAGGCGATTTTAGGCTGGTTTTGACCGGTTTGAGGATTTTAGAGGTTGGTTCACTATGGTTCAAGGGCTGTTGAGTAACATTGATGAGTGTTCTTGAGTCGCAAGGGTCCTAGATGATGGGCAGTGAATCTTAGGATGCGTGTTAGGGTTCTGGAATGGGATTCAAGCCCGGTTTTAGGCTGTTGAGCCCTTTTCTCATGCCAATTTTGGTGCCGGTGGAAATTTCATGTGATTTTAATTATAGATACACTAGTGAAGGCACACCTGGATTGGTGAGTTGGGTGGAGGTGACTTGAAGTTTCTTGTGGCTCGGCTTCCATACTATGAGTCATAATACCCCTTCTATGCATGCATTTTCTTACTGGGTTTTTCTAGCATGATGATTATGTGAATTTGCAAATTATATTTTGTCATATGTTACTTCCGGGATATTTGTGACGTGATTTGTGAATAGTTAGTGAGTTATGTTGATATGTTGATATTAGTTTTTGATATATGAACTATATATGTATGAATATATCTATTTTGGACTTATATGTGGGAATGGTATCATGTGATGTGATTTGGGACACTAGGGGCTCAACTGGAGAACGGGGTGTCGTAGTGTACAGTGCGAGTGCTCTAGGTCTAATACGAGATGGTAAGGCTGTGGATATGATATGCATTGTTGTGATGAAATTGTAATGCCAAGGGCTCAACTAGAGGATGGTGTGTCGTAACATCCAATGGTGAGTGCCTTGGGTCCAATATAAGGCAGTAGGGGCCGCGGACATGATGCACATTGTTAGATGAGTTTGGGATGTTAGTGGCTCAATTGGAGGACAGTGTACCATAATGTCTAGTGTGAGTGCCCTGAGTTCGGTGTGTGGCTATGGGCCTTAGGCATGATAATTAGATATGTTAATACCTCACATGTATGTTTTGACGTGTTGTACTACTCACTATATATATGTATATGTATGGTTTGACATACGGTATGATACATATTCTGACATGCATAGATTATGTATCATTTGTACTCATTGAGTTATTTACATTTTAGCTTGGGTTTTTTGTTTTTGCCTTGGTGAGTGTGCCGATGACAAAGCGTGTCCCCATTGATTGATTTGATGTATGGGCTTTCCTTGTATCATGTTCTTTATATTCTAGATGTTACTTTTTATTATTCTCAAATAGGTCTTGACTTATGTACTTAGAATAGTGTAATTATTATTTGTTTTGGGGGAGATGAGTATGTTTTGCTTGGATGAGTGTTAAGAGACTTACTGGGGTTGGTGGGCCTTAGTGCCGAACACAAGCCCGGGTCAAGTTGTGAATGGCTATGGTAGAATTTCTTTTGAGATGAAATATGCAGCCATCTGTCCTTAGTCTTGTAATAAAAGCAATAGTTAGGGCTCAATGGGAAGGTTGAGGAAGAGGAGTTGGGGCTTTGATTCGATGGAGATAGCGTGTTGTGAAGGCCCTTAACAACTTTGGCAGCAAAGCCCTTATTTGAGGTGGCTTTAGTAGAAGCAGGCAGCATGGAGAGGTGACAACAACGTTTGTGAAGCCCTAAATGGTGGCGTTGGCGAAGGCAATCAATAGCTCATGGATGGTGGCCCTTAATAGCATCGATGGCGGTGGCCCTTAACAACATTGGTGATGAAGTCAAGCAATAGTGGCGAAGCTTAGTCAATTGATGATGGCAAAAGGAGGGAAGGTTGGGCTCATTGCTTCAATTGATTGATCTAACGAAAACAGACAAATCACAGGGTTGAAAAAACAAAAAAAATTAGCTCGCTTGGTTCATAAGAATCCTGAATGGTTTGTTGACTCAAGTGGTCCAACCAGTAGTTTGGGCAATTTTGAAAAAATAGAACAATTTTTAAAGTTACCAATTTTTGACTAAAACCAAACTGGTAAAGTGGCAAGTCGATGGTTCAACTGGTTCAATTAACTGATGCGGTCTGATTTTTTAATCACTAGGTATTGGGTAGTTACAATGTAAGCCAAACTTAGGAATCTTACGATAAATGGGATACTTGAATCTATATATAGATGGATGAGTCATTTTTTCGCTCCTGAATTTATTATCCCTATCTATAACTTCTTTTAGAAAGTTAGAAAGAAATATCTAATCTTTAATAAATATTTAAATGCCGTTCTCAATTTGTTAATCATATATTATTCGAAAAATTGATTCAATGATTCTTATATCTCTATTTAATTATTGTTTATTATTCAAACAATTTCAAATTAATTTGACATGTGACATTGGAGACTATATTCTATGAATTCTAACATATCAGTCTACAGGGGGTGTAGAGGGTGGTGGTCGGATTTTCAAACTTTCTAATTTCTCAACTTGAAGATCACACAATGGATGAAAAAGCAAAGCATTTAAGAAAGTAATCCTTGAGAAGTACTGATGTGTGGACTTTGAATGTGATATCTAAATTAGTAATTTCATTTTTAAATTTCTAGAATGTATCATGTTAGAACATTTTAACAGGCTTATGTTAATTATTTAATTTTATTTTTATAAAAATGCATCAATGTATATTATCTTAGTTCATACTTAGTGACTCTTTTGTTTAGGCTGTGTCATGGGTCATAGACACTTATTATACAAGTATTTGGTAGTTACAGTATATGTTCAATTTGAGAATTTTATAACGACTAAGTTTATATATAGGTGATTAGATTTTCTTTTCATTTTTAAAATGATTATTTCCATCAACAATTGTCTCTAAAAAGTTGAAAAGAATAATCTAATTTTTACTAAATATTTGAATACTACTCTCAATTTATTAATCGGAGTTATACGGGTAATTAATTCGATGATACTAACTACACAATTCTTATATCTGTATTTGGTTGGTATTTACTATTGATACTTTCAAATTAATCTTAAGGCTATATTGTAAGAAGTCCAACATATCAGCTTATAAAGGTGGAAAGGTGAATGCAGAGCAGGACCGAAGTGAGAGGGAGTGGTCGGATTTTCAAACTTGTCAGCTTAAAAATCAATGAATGGAAGGTTTAAAAGAAAAAAAATCTCTAGATGCGCACCCCCTGACTTTGATTTTTCCCTATTCTAGTGTTGTCACTGTGGTCTAGTAGGGACATAAGCCCACACAGACCTCCCACCTCCATCACCTTTCCATCTGCAGCTGCTGCCACTTCCTTGCTCCTCTCTTACAATTACTGTTTAAATTATTGCCATTGATTCAATTTTTAACAAGCTACAAATCACAGCAGATTTGTTCTTCTTTCTCTTATTCTTTCTTCTGTTGAATGAGTTAATTAATTTCATGGCCTACGTTTTTATGGATTATGCACGGAAGGGGTGTAATATGATTGTAAATGAGTTGTGTTTAAATCAAATTAGATAGATTCGAATTTAAATCCGATTATTTATTTTTACATCTGAATTTCTGTAGGTTCAACTATATCCGAATTTGATAGACAATTCAAAATTCGATTCGACAAGAAAATAATATTATTTTATATTTAAATCTCTCAACTCTATTTTGTCAAATATATTAGTTTCTCTATTTTTTTGATTTTTTCGATTTATTTTCTATAATATCTATAAGAATATTAATTTTAATAAGAAAAGCACGGCCAGCCAATTGCAGTAATTATTTCATTCCGGGCTTGGCATGGGCTCATCTGAGGGCGTGTTCGGATGGCAGGATAAGGCAGGATAAGATAAACTTATCCTACCTTATCACATGTTCGGATGTCATGTAACACTACCGGATAAAACTCTGATAAGGATATGTATCATTCAAACCGTGAGAAATTTACACACCATCCACGGTGAGATAAGTTTTATCTTTGCGTATCAGCGTTTAAAACATTTATAACTGGACGTAAATGCCCTTCCTTTTCAACTAGAAATGGCCAAAAAGTCCTCACGTAATTCTGTGAAGCCATCATCATTACCTATGGTTCTTTTGCTTCTCCATCGTGAAATCAACGTTTCCTCCTCTCTCCTGATCTCCGACTGCAGTGCTAGGATCTGCTTGCGACGACTGACCGCGTGGCACGAGTGTTGCCTGTTCTCTTCTCTTGATTGCTGGTCATGGATCTATGAGTTACGATAAGACATCTATTCTCTTCACTGTGATTTAATTTTTTTTTTCCTAATTTTTATCCCTTCGTTGTATCTCCTTCGGTCATCCTCTATGAGTCATTAGCTGGTGAGTGGTCCTCTGTCTCTCTAAACTTTGGGTCATCCTCTGCGAGTCATTAGCTGCGAGTTGTTAGCACGTGAGTTCATCGTCCTTGAACATAGAATAAAATGCCTGTGAAGTAGAGTATGAAAGAGATCTACTTGTTAGGAATATGAAATCTATTGCCTATAGACTTGCTGTTGCCTCCATTGTCCTTGAACACTAGGAAGATTTGTTATTCATGTAAATTTGCCAAAAACTCTTGTTTATATTTGATAATGGGAGAGAGAGTGCAGAATGTAATCTATTGAAGCCGTTTATTCCTCCTATTTAGTTGTTAGTGCTTTCAACCAACCAATTCTACGAGTCGGTTTAGGTTTAGGGACTTGTGAGCTGTTATCGGTTTCAACCAACCAATTCGATGAGTCGATTTAGTTTAGGCTTCTTTTCTCTAATCTTATTTTATTATCTTCGGTGCTTTTAGGAGGAAAAGAAATTTGTTTTCTCTGACAAGTAAGGTTTATTTCCATCTTTCATCTTGAATTTGGACCACTGTTTTTCTAGGGCAGATGTTAGATAAGCAGGTAGATAATTACATTATTTCTTTCATAAATGAAGTGCTAGTGCTGATCTAGTGAATATAAACTACACGTTGTCTTGATTGGCAATTACAAGCAGGCAGTAACCATTTGTTTAGTTTGAAATTTTATTAGCTTCTTCTACTCTTACCAGCAGCCCTGTTTAATAGCCTTTTATATGCTAATGAATTTTTTCGTGGTTGCTATGCGTGGAATATAATTATGTGGCTTCTGCTGCTATCTTGCTTTTGTTTTCTATTTTTACAACCGTGAGCTATAAAGCCGATTGTCCTAGTTTTGATTTGCTAGTTGGTGCCAGTGAGAGTATGCTAGAATCAGCACATGTCAAAAGTTGGGACCAACTGTGGTTAATGCCTTTAGTTACTAACTGAATTGGTTAGGTTCTCTGAATCTAAATTGGTGAAGTATAATCAATATTAATCATGTAATCCTTCATCCATAGACGAGTAATTGGATTGTTCTGAATGTCCATTGCTCTATCAAGTTTGTTAACTAGATATGCTAATTACTTTCTTCCTTCTTTTTGTGCATGAATTTTGAATATTCATTGCCCTGTCAAGTTTGTGCATGAATTCCCTTTTTTTGTGTGTGTTTCAGTTGATAAATTCACATACAAATGCATTTATTACACTATGATATTTAATTAAATTGGGAATGCTTAAAACATACAAGTCCTTAATGACTGTTATTGATATTCAGGTTTGAAAAGTGCAAGTGTGAATCCTTCGATGATTTGGTTCATTCAACGAATTTTTTTTGTGTGTGCATTTCTGGTTTGCTTATTGGTATGTTTTTAAGACATTATGTACACTTTCTAATTTAAATTCCACATGCATTAGGCAATGGGCAGTAATCAGCATGACAACGAAGCTATAATGTTGTTACAAGAGTTGCATACGGAGTATATAAGTACATCACTAATTTTGTACCAAATCTTCATTCGCCGTAGACGATATCATGAAACCTAGAGAATTTCTAGGAGAATTGTTAAGAGTTATAGCATTCTGTCAAAAATATCTGGACAAATGAATTACATGTCAACTTTGATTAAGGAGAGTGACATAACGTGTATGGACAATATTAGAATGAGCAGGAATGCATTTGGTAGCCTATGTGGATTGTTGGAAACACAAACAGGACTTTTAGGAAGTAAATATGTAAGTGTTTCAGAAAAAGTGGCCATGTTCTTGTCTATCTTAGCCCATCATAAGAAGAACTGAGTTGTAAGATTCAACTTCATGCAGTCTGGAGATACGGTGAGTAGATATTTTAATTCTGTGTTGATATCGATATTGAAACTTCATCATATTCTACTAGTACATCTAGAACCGATTGGTGATGACTGCGAGAATGAAAGATGGAGTCCATTTAAGGTGATGTTCATATTTAATCTCAAAATCCTATTTTCTAATCATAAACCTGTAATGTAGTGACTATGTAAAGTTGGTCATCTCAGGGATGCTTAGGCACATTGGATGGGACATACGTGCAAGTGAATGTTAGACAGCATATGAAGGGAAGGTATCGTAACCATAAGGGAGATCTTGCTATTAATGTTCTTGGTGTCTGTGATACCAACCTAAAGTTTATTTATGCATTGAGCGGATGGGAGGGGTCAGCTGCGGATAGTAGGGTATTGCGAAATGCAATCGCAAGGCCTAATGGACTGAAGGTGCCAACAGGTGTGTGACAGCTTTTAAATTTTCTAGAGTGAATACTATTCATAATGTATATCATTGTTGATATGGTCATGCTTATCATTCATAGGGAGGTACTACCTAGTAGATTGTGGCTACACAAACAGGGAAGGTTTCTGGCTCCTTACAGAGGGGTTTGATTTCAGTTGAAAGAGTGGGGGCCAGGGACAATAGCACCTCAAAATCATCAGGAATACTTTAACATGAAGCATGCTAAAGCAAGAAATGTTATAGAGAAAGCATTTGGAGTTCTGAAGATGCAGTGGGCTATCCTCAGAAGCAAATCTTTCTATTCCATAGATGTCCAGAATCGTATCATCATGGCATGTATCTTACTACACAATTTTGTACAGATGGAAATGCCAGATGATCCATTAGAAAATGAAATCCCTGAGAATTATGAACAAGCCAACCCCCACAATGAAGAGTACATTACTGTTGTGGAGTCGTCTGACCAATAGTCTGTGTGGAGAGATAATTTAGCAATGACCATGTATAATGAGTGAGGGGACATTTGTAGGGCCATAATTGTATTCTATTTGTACTTTGCAAACCATTGAACATTTGTGTTGTACAACCTTACTATGCATATTATGTGATTTATATGTAATTGATATATTTGGATAACAATGTTATTTGACAATGTTTATTTGTCCTTAAGTTGAATGTGTTAGATTATTCTATTTGACAGTGTAATATGATATTTTAGTAATCATGTGCATAATTCCATATTTTATGTCACTAAGTGTTGTTCATTCAATAACATATGTTCAAAAGTTGGCATTTGCAAAGTTGTGGATTACAATTAATGAATAATGTTTATTTGTCCTCAATTTGAAGGTGGAATAATTTTTATTTTGACAATATAGTAGTATATAATTTTATCAGGCATGTACCTAATTTTATAAGATCTCTGTTGGCCTTGTGATTTACTATTTCTAATTTAATTTATTTTTTCCTGTTATGTAGATGGACACTTCAAGTCACCAAGGTTCGGATGTCACCTCATTGAAGAAATCATGGTTAGTTAGATAGGGATGGACAGAACAAGAGAAGATGGTTTTAATCCAAAAATTGAAAGAAATGGTTCATGAAGGATGGAGGAGTGAATCGGGCTTTAAACCAAGATTCATTAATGTGCTTGAGCAACACTTGGCTCAAGCATTCCCTGGAACGGACTTGAGGGGTAGGCCACACATTGAATCTAAGATCTCTGTTTGGAAGCGCCAGCATGCAGGTATATATTCAATGATTGAGAGGAGTGGAAGCTCATGGAATCCTAATACGAAGATGATTGAAGTTACTGATGAGGTTTGGAATGCATATGGAAAGGTAATGTTATTAACGTACTTATAATCTATCTTAGCAATGCACATTTCATTTCTAGTGTGTAACATAACTTTATTGTTTTGTAGCCTGACAAACACCTTAGAGGATTGAGACATAAGCCAATACCATTGTACCTAGATTGGTGTGAAATATTCGGGAAGGACAGAGCAACAGGAGAACATGCCCGAGATTTCTGAAACATTGCCAATGAAATTGAAGATGAAGGAAGAATGCAAGAAAGAAACTCTCCGATTGAGGGGATTCTGAGCACCTCAGTTGAAACACCTGTGGATGTTATGTGCACAAGTGACTAACAAGATCACGGTAGTGCATCTACTACAAGAAGGGGAACAAGCGATGGGCTAATGAATATGACAAGAATTTGGTGAAGATGCTTGACGCCTGTTGTGACCAAGCAGATGCATGCATGGATAAGTTTGCCAGCTGTATAGGGCACGAGCAAGATGTATCTAATGCAAGGAAGCAGGTCCATGAAGCTTTATGTCAGATTCCCGATATGAGTAGGAGGGATAGGTTAGTGGTTACGAAATATCTTGTTAAAAATCCTGAAGAGATGGATATGTTTTTCAGTTTGCCTGATGAAGATAGGGATGAAATTGTGAAAATGATATTGGATGGTAGTATTTGATGTCTTTTGGTAATGTTAAGTAGTAGAACTTGGTGTATTTTGACTTAATGTAGTTGAATATGTTGTATTTTGAATGTATTTGGATAATGTTGGTGGACTTTATGATGCATGAATGAATGGACTAAGTATGGAATGTATGAACTTTGTATGGAATGTATGAACAATGGAATTTTTGTTAATTTTCTACAATATTTCTGCAATTTATTTAGTAATATTGCTAGTTTTCTGCAATATTTTGACAGTTGTATACGTAAAAGGATTATTTCTACATTGTTGGCAGCATTTCTGCTAAGTGGACAACATTTTTGCTAGTTTTCTGGAATATTTCTGCAATATTTTGACAGTTGTATACATAAAAGGATTATTTCTTCAAGTTTGGCAGCATTCTGTTAAGTGGACAGCATTTTTTCTAATTTTCTGGAATATTTCTGCAATATTTTGACAGTTGTATACATAAAAGGATTATTTCTTCAAGTTTGGCAGCATTCTGTTAAGTGGACAGCATTTTTTCTAGTTTTCTGGAATATTTCTGCAATATTTTGACAGTTTTATACATAGAAGCAATATTTCTGCAATAATTTGACACCTTTTTTGCTTATTTTCTGGAATATTTCTACAATATTTTGACAACTTTATGCATAGAAGCAATATTTCTGCAATTTTGGCAGCATTTCTGCAATAATTTGACACCTTTTTGCTTATTTTCTGGAATATTTCTACAATATTTTGACAACTTTATGCATAGAAGCAATATTTCTGCAATTTTGGCAGCATTTCTGCAATAATTTGACAACTTTATACACAAAAGCAATATTGCTGCAATTTTGGCAGCATTTCTACTAATTTTGACAGCATTTCTTCTAATTTTGGTAACATTTCTGCATAATGCATGATAAAGCTATGTATAAGTATAAATAAAATCCTGTACATTTTGTAGCATTTTCATTTGCTGTGTTAAAGCTATACATAACATCCGTGTCATAACATCGCATATGCCTACACAAATATAAAAATGCTAAACTAGGACATAAGTATAAAATTAAAATTTTTATTACATTGCAATCATCGTACAAGTGTTCACATATTTATTACAACATATACAAGATCAAAAAAAAAAAGTACAACGTTCATTACATTGATTACATTTATTACAACATTCAAGTATTGTACTGGAACTTCTTGGTTTCTTATGCTAGTGGATGCCGCACCCCGGTTACCATCAAAATATGAAAATGCTAAACTAGGACATAAGTATAAAATTGAAATTTTTATTACATTGCAATCACCGTACAAGTGTTCACATATTTATTACAACATATACAAGATCCAAAAAAAAAGTACAACGTTCATTACATTGATTACATTTATTACAACATTCAAGTATTGTACTGTAACTTCTTAGTTTCTTATGCTAGTGGATGCCGCACCCCTGGTTACCATCAAAATCTGTATGAAGTTCTCCCCTATCTGAAAGCTAATTGGATGGTGTTGTGATTTTCGTGGAATTCTCTCATGAGGAATTCAGTCTGCAATAGAAGGAAAAAATCAAGAGTAGAAATAATTAATGCCTCATTTAGAGGCATGTGAACAATCTATAAGCAATATAAGATTAGTTCAGAATATATATGAACAAAAGGAGGACTTCCAAACAGACTAAGCAACAAATCAGACATTTGGGATAAAGCATTCAGGGCACTAACTATGACTGTGAAAGAAAAAATTAAACTAAAACATCATTCCAAGGAGTACCGTGAGAAGTGCTGAAAGAAGAGTGATAATTCTTTCCCATGTGAGCCACGACAACCAATAAGCAATCTCATATAGACCCATCATGGTCATTGCCTGTTAAGCAAATGTGACATGAACAAATGAAAATTGACCAACCAAAACCAATGGATGTAATGCCTATTTTATGGTCAAGCTGTCCAACAAGTCACTACTTGGCGAAGTTTGAGTTCTTTCTCCATTATCAAATAACTAATTTTAAAGACACATCAAACATGGCAATTGCAAGGAAAAGGGTTGGTCTTACTACACGCATAGCAGATAGCTATTGCTTTATGTCATTCTTGGTGGTGATAGATACTGCATTAAAGGTTATCCCAAGGCAACTATGTGACAATGCAGGCTTTGATGCAACTGATGTACTGAACAAGCTCAGACAACTGATAGATACTGCATTACAGGTTATCCCAAGGCAACTATGTGACAATGCAGGCTTTGATGCAACTGATGTACTGAACAAGCTCAGACAAAAACAAGCTCAGACAACTGAGATACGACATTATAGGTTATCCTAAGGCAACTATGTGACAATGCAGGCTTTGATGCAACTGATGTACTGAACAAGCTCAGACAAAAACAAGCTCAGACAATTGATATTGCATTACAGATTATCCCAAGGCAACTATGTGATAATGCAGGCTTTGATCCAACTGATGTACTGAACAAGCTCAGACAAAAACAAGCTCAGACAACTCATGTACTGTTATCTTGCTATAGATATTGTCATTGGTTAATAATTTTGATAAATTTGGGATTATTTTCCTTCCCAAAAGTAGCCAATAGACTTTCAACATCCTAGAGATATTTTGTTATTTGACCTTGAGGATTTTCCAAGTCCACAAACTTATCAACATTGACAACTCTGCCCATCTGTCCGGATTTTGAAAATGAAAAGCGTAGGTGCCACCAAAAAACTAGTAGGGAATTTGAAAATTTTTCTCAGCTTCACAGTAATGGTAAAAATAAAGCTGTTTCTTGAATAATTCTGGCTTAAAAACCTCAGCGATCTCCACAAAAAATCCTTACATCAAAATCGTTAACTAGAAAGGGGTGTTCTAAGAAATAAGGGTCAAATTAAATAAATAATAGGAAACTAGTGGAGAAGATGCCATAGTATAAGTAGAAATTCAAAAGCTTGAACAACAAGAATACACAAAAGCTAAACAAGACAGAACATTTATAACTGTTTATTCAGAAAACTTTGAACTAAATATAAATAATTTTTGGTCTTATTATGTATGAATTATAACAGTTTAAATGAGTACCATCAAAGAATATTGAAATTGAGGGGTAACATCAGGTGACAAATTTGAATGAGTCTACAAATATATGTTTCACTATTTTTGTGAATAAAAAACAAAGAAGCCAAATAGCCTAATGCAGATGGAAAAAGACCTGTAAATTGAGTTGGGTTCCACAAATTTGCCAAAAATTTCAAATAAGCTACAATGGTATATGATTTTAAACTTCAAATAATTCATATTGCAAGGAAATTGAACAAACAATAGTAATCATCAATAACTTAACACAGGCCTCCCTGGTGAATTTATGCAGAATATATCAACGATGGATTGAAAATATGAAGAACATATAGGTCCATCAAAATTATGACTAAGAAGTTTGACAAAGAGCAAACATCATATTTGAATTATATGGATTTTGATAGCATAGAACCGTACCATTCACAGCTTGTCGAGACAACTCTAGCCATATGCATGTGATCAAAGAGACCAAATTAAGAAACGTAGAAAGTAAAAACCAAAGCTGATAAAATGAGCCAAACCTAGAACTCGAATCGATGATATACAATCGTTTGCTCTTATTTTTTTCTCCAAATTGCAGTAGTTTCTTTCACTTTCTCCCGAGAAAATAGTGGAAAGTAGTGAAGAACAATTCAGTAAGGCCAAGTCACATTCCAAAAACTCTCCCTCACGCCATGACAGCAGCCCCAAACATAGCAAAACTGCAGGCAAAATCCCCTCTTTTTCTTTCTCACTCTACAGTTTCCTTTGTCTCTCTAGTGAACGTTGGAGGGTTTTGGAATTTGGAGTGCTTTTTCATTGTTCATCCAATTAGTTTATAAGCAACTATCGATTCGATTCCACCAGAATATACCGCAGTAATACAAAGCATTAAAATTAGTTTAAACCCATTCTTGTAATACAAAGCAGAAACTAAAATTAGGTCTCCCCAAACCCCATTTCGAGATATCTGAAAGGTTACTGTGGAGAAAACGAAACTCACCAGGGCTTCCTCGATTGAAGATCGCTTGTCGGCGCTGGTCACGACACCCCTTTGTATCCTGGATTCCTCTCAGCAGCTGGTGCTTTCTGTTCTTTAATTCTGACTCATTGTTTTGAAATTGCAGCGATGGTTGGGGAAGAACCAGAGTTGGATGTGTAGCTGTTGTTGCCAAGCATAAAGAACTTTTCCTGATTGAGGATTTTGTTGGAGCAATTGGGATTGAGGCGAAGGTTTTGGGTTGAACTGAAAGGGAAAAGACTGCCATTTCTCCGGGTTTTTGAAAGGCGAAGTCCGTTCGTTCGACGTTCTCCCTGTTGTTTTGTTTTTGTTTTTAACCCATATCATAAGTGTGGCTATTTTGGTAAATTTAGAGTTTTATTCGACATTTCATATCAACTGAACATGGGATAACATACTGGCCAAAAATTTATCCTATTTATTATCTGTTGAACCGAACCTGTAATAAAATTTATCTCTGATAAATTTATCTAATTATATCTTATCACCTTATATTCTATCTCCCAATCCGAACACCTCCTTCAAGGGAGTAATGGCTCAAGCTGAGATAATTTTTTGAAATGATTCCCTTCTAATTTTTTAGTTTATGATGTGAATATTAACTTAAACAATAAAATATAAAATTGTAGGCGTTGTTAATGCTATATCTTAATACTAAAGCCCGTGACATTCACAATTAATTTTTATAATGTTCTTTTAGGAAAGTATACTGAATAAAGTTAATTTTAATACCAAGATAAATCCAAAACTTATCGAATTTATTTAGGAGTAAAAAATTTGATATTTTAAATTTTTACTTACAATATCATCTAATTTGATCATCATTAGAGATAGTAATAGAGTGGGTTATAGGGTGAGTATTAGTGTGCTTGTCTTTGTATCCAGTGAAATAGTCCATTTCATACCAATTCTTGTGCCTATAGTGTATTAATTTTAATTTTTATTCTAGCATTCTTTAAATAATATTATGTCTATCTGGTGCCCATATATCTATACAAATATAATTCATTTTTTTTAAAATTTCTATAATGTTAAAAAATATACAATCATAATAATATAAATATACAATAAAATAATACAACTAAAAATAATAACAAGAGGAACATATTGTTAAATTGAAGAGGAAAAATGTAAAAGAAGGAGACGAGATAAAATATTAATACCTACATAATATCAATAGCCAAATGTTCAAATCACATTCTAACTCTTTTTCAAACCAAATACAATTATATATATATTTTAGATATATTTTTTACAGATATCCACCGAATATGAGTAAAGTTTCCACGCCTAGATCATAGTCCCTAGGTAAAAAATTATTATAAACTCCCTGGTCTAAAGACATCAGCTGGGGAAAAAAAGAAGGTTGCGTGTTTAGACTCTCTTTCTGAACGACTGTCTTCTTGTCGGGTAATTGCTCAGTGCTTTCCCAGTCTTCCAGACCTGGTCTTCAAATTATTTATATCATATCAAAGCCTCGAGGGATTGAATATACGCTGAATGCCATGTCTAGTCCACAAATAATCAATTCTTTTTCTTCATGTTGTTCAAAAACACCCCTACCGATACATGGATTCCGAGCACAAAAATGACCTCTCTTATTACGTGCCCCAAACACTTGCCCATCCCGTTTATTACTCAGATGACAAAGTGCATTCCTTGCAGTAATTCTCACCACACCATTCCTTGCTCTGTATGAAGGGAGGGAAACAACGCTCGTTTTCTTGTATAATTCTTGCAAACTGGTTTCTAGAATGAGTTTTACTGCTTTCTCTTCAGCTATCAATATCTTGGTATATATTCTTTTATGTTTCGTGAGCTTGCAGCTGCAATCTGGCACTCTAGCCCCTGTAAAGGCAGCCTCCAGGATGCAAGGAAATGAGACGGATAAGCTTGCACTGCTTGCTTTCAAGGCCCAAGTAGTGGAGGACCCCTTCCAGGCTATGAGCTCGTGGAATGCTTCCACTCACTTCTGCAGCTGGCTCGGTGTAACCTGTGGCTCCCGCCATCAGAGGGTCACTATATTGGACTTACAATCCAGGAAGCTAGCTGGAGCCATATCTCCACACTTGGGGAACCTGAGCTTTCTCAGGGTTCTATATCTGCAGAATAATAGCTTCACTGGCAGTATCCCTCCTGAACTTGGCCACCTGAGAAGGCTACAAGTTCTTTGGCTACATAACAACTCCATCGGTGGTTCAATCCCAGCCAACTTATCTGCGAGTTCCAACCTTACTATCATCAATTTATCAAAAAATAAGCTGGAAGGGAATATTCCTCCTGAGCTTGGAGTACTGCCAAGGCTGAAGAAGATTTCAATTAATACCAATAGTCTGATTGGATATCTCCCTTCCGCTCTTGGAAATCTGTCTTCTCTTCAGAATCTATTTGCATATGAAAATAATTTGGTGGGAAGCATTCCAGAAGTTTTATGCCAATAAAAGTCTGAATGTTCTCTCAGTGTGGGAGAATAGCTTGTCAGGTACAATCCCCCCTTCACTTTTCAATCATTCTTCTATCACAGCTATTGATGTGGGAAACAATCAGATTGAAGGGACTCTTCCCTCTCACTTGGGGTATACTATACCGAATCTTCAATACCTCAGCATTTATAACAATAATTTTACCGGTGAAATTCCTGCATCAATATCAAACGCCACAAATCTGTTTGTCCTCCAGGTATCTTGAATTCGCTAAGCGGAAAAGTTCCTACCCTGAAGAAGCTGAAAAATTTGACAAGATTTTTAGCTGCTTTTAATCAGCTTGGAACTGGGATGGTAATGACTTGGACTTTCTAAGCTCATTGACCAATGCCACTAACTTGGAGCTACTAGAGCTGAATACAAACAAATTTGGAGGGGTGTTGCCAGAATCAGTTGGTAATCTCTCAACCAGTCTTTTAGAGTTTTCTGTGTCAGCAAATCACTTGCATGGAGAAGTCCCAGCAGGAATATGCAACCTCGTGAAATTGCAAGAACTCTATTTGGCAGACAATAACTTCATGGGTCACATTCCACCCGAGATTGGGAGGCTTCAAAATCTTCAACAGTCTGCTTTTCTTGGAAATAATTTTTCAGGAACCATTCCCTTGTCACTTGGAAACTTAACTTTATTGACCATGCTCAGCTTGGCAGAAAACCAACTACATGGCAGCATCCCTCCAAGTATTGGTAAATGCCAAGCTCTGGTATATCTGGATCTTAGTCACAACAACCTCATCGGCACAATACCAAAAGATGTGTTTGAGATCTCACATTATCAGACTGCTTAGATATATCTCACAACCAGTTGGCTGTACAGTCCCCATGGAAGTGGGAAAACTGAAGAATCTTGAATACTTAAATCTTAGGGAAACATGTTGACAGGTGAAATTCCCACCACTCTTGGTAGCTGCGTAAATTGGGGGGAGCTGTACTTACAGTCCAACTTCTTTCAGGGGACTATTCCTTCTTCTTTTAGCCTTTTGAGAGGTATTGAAATTTTAGATCTTTCTCACAATAATACATATCAGGACGAATTCCAGAATACTTCAAGGATTTTCACTTGCAAAATCTAAATCTCTCCTATAATGATTTTGAGGGCGAGGTGCCAACCGGAGGCATATTAAGAATGCAAGTGCTTTCACTATCGCAGGGAACAGTATCTCTGTTGGGGGGGGGGGGGGGGTACTCGAATTTACAATTACCCAAATGCAAAACCAAAGAGTCCAAAAAGAGGTCTTCTTTAAGCTTAAAATACCTAATCTCTGCATCATGTGGGCTTGTGGGATCAATTCTGGTTCTGTGTTTTGTTTACTTTTCTTGGGTTAGGAGGAGGAAGAAGGTACTTATCTCAGCTTCACTGGAACATGAACTCCAAGGGTATCTTACACGGATCTTTATAAAGCTACAGATGGGTTCTCTTCATCCAATTTGATTGGAAGAGGTAGTTTTGGAACCGTATATAGAGAGAATTTTCGGGGTGATGGAAATGTCATGGCAGTGAAGGTACTTGACCTCCTGCATCACGGAGCTTTCAAGAGCTTTATTGCTGAATGTGAAGCTTTGAGAAACATTAGGCATCGGAATCTTGTCAAGGTATTGACTGCTTGCTCGGGTGTTGATCTCCGGGGTAACGATTTCAAGGCATTGGTCTATGAGTTCATGGTCAATGGGAGCTTAGACGAGTGGTTACATCCAAATTTTGCAGAACGATAGTTTGAACCTTCTTCAGAGATTAAATATTGCCATTGATATTGGCTTTGCATTGGACTACCTTCATCATCACTGCTCAACACGAATAGTTCACTGTGACTTGAAGCCCAGTAATGTTCTTCTTGACACTGAAATGACTGCACATGTAAGTGATTTTGGGTTATCAAAATTTACTCTTGATGGCAGTTGTAGCAATTCTACAAATCAAACAAGTTCTATTGGAAACGAGGAAACTCTAGGTTATGCTGCACCAGGTATGCATGATTCACTACCCTGTTTGGTTGCCTGGCATTCAGGGCTTATGCGTCTGCTTTAATCCCAATTACCTAGAGCCGCAATATCCTAACTTCTCAAACCTTTTGACCAAAAAGTTGAATTGTACTAAACGTGATTACAAGATTTCCATTTTTATTAAAAGTTCGGTTCCATTTAACTTTTTTTTCTTTTTTTTTTTTCTGTTCTTTTATATTTGATATGCGCTCTATTCGAAATAAATTGTAATCTCTTTTTTGTATTCTATTTTGCATGAGAATACAGAGTATGGCATGGGAAGTGAGGTGTCAACATATGGTGATGTGTACAGCTACGGCATCCTCTTGTTGGAGATGCTTACAGGAAAAAAGGCCTACCAATGAAATCTTCAATGAAAAATGAGCCTCCATAAGTTTGCAAAGATTCGCTTGTCTGAAGGGAGTGGAGGGTATTGCTGATCCAGTTCTT